>CM070491.1:37068113-37148113 GCA_036324585.1 Champsocephalus esox | reverse complement strand
AAGCATACTCACAAGTGTCTAGTTTCTCTTTCTGTTAATATTGAGCAAATATTATTTATTGGGAACTGTCAATACATATCCTGTGTTCTAATGAGTCCTTGCTGGTAAAGGAACATGAGTCCTTGCTGGTAGAGGAGCAGGCCCCCATGTGTGGATCATTGATGTGTTTCTAACAGTGGAAGTCAATGGCAACACTGGGTAGCTGTAATGATAAGATGTTGGAACACGGGGAAAGCCTGCTGTATTTGTCCATGGCTGTATATGGAGAGAGGATTTGCTTCATCAAGATGTGTTCGCTGACCTGTGTGCGTTCTGACTTTCGAGCGTTGAACTCTCTTTGCCTTAAAAGGGAAACGTTGGTACAGTTCTTTTCCTCTCCATGATCCACCTGCCTGATCCAATATATCACATTACAATTACTTATATAGACTCTCCTCGCACTATTCTATTTTATTTATATTAACTTGCACTATTTTATCTCACCTAAGATTTCCAATGACATATCTATGTACAAATGAGAATCAAAGCCTTGAATCTTGACTCTTGAATCCCTCCCCCCCCGCTCTCATATATAAGTTATAATATATGGCACTTCTTTACCGTCCTCTCCTCTCCTGTGCCGGGAGACGTGGGTCACTCAGGGGGCAAACTTCATTTCCGTAAATGAGGACAGAAAAAGAAATCCTGACACACGAGTTACTTAACGACACACTGCCCCCCCCTCAACCCGACACAAGCCGGGACCTGTTTGTAGAGCTAATTAGTGTGTGTGTGTGTGTGTGTGTGTGTGGCCCAGTTTTGGCTGAATAAAATAAGATATACTTTATTGATGACAATCTGGGAAATGTTTTCAATCATGTAGATAAGACAAACACATGAATACGAAGTAAATAAAAAACAATAAAGATATACATATCAGCAGGAGAAACAAAATACACAAAACAGTGAACATTAGCAGCAAGTATACAGTATATACAAATTCCATATAGGAAAGACATATATCACTAGATCTAAATAATACACAATATAAAGTCAATACGGAATATATTGAATACTCGACAATACACAATCTCATCAAGCTACATCAATATATCGCACATTACACTTCAGAAACATTAGCATTGGATCATAGATTGTGTACCGTGGTGCCGACAGACGGGAGTCGGAGGTGGTGTGTCAAAAGACAAAGCTGGACAGGATGGTAACATTCACAAGCCCGGGAAATCGAACAGACAGGAAAAGCCAACCCAGAATTCACCCGTAGTCAAAATCCTCGCATCCTCGGCGAGTAAGGCCAAAGGGGCCGAGGAGGGCGGGGCCGTAGGTGAGGGCGAGAGTATCAACAAGGGCACGGGAGGACGGCCCCAACGTGGAGGCAGCGTCCTATCGACGGACACGGTCTCAGGTCTGCCACCAACGTCCACTACCAGGCTTGTGTCCCCGTGTCATATGCCCTTGAACGGGCCGTCGTAAGGGGGCCGTGGGGGGCGTTGTGGCGAATGAAGACAAAATCCGCCAATCGTAGACCGGGGGACCCCCTGAAAGCGGGGTTGCTGTGCTGCGACGTGGGGACGGGTGTGAATGTGCCGGCCGTCTCCAGCAGGGAGGAGCGCTGCCTGGCTGCAGACCAGGGCCAGTGGGTCGTCCTGTCCACCATCGTGAAGAGGTTGGTGAAACCGTGAGAGGGGGGCAGTGTCGACATTGACATGGTCGAACCTCCTCTCGGGAACCGCAAAACGTTTGAAAGGGGCTCTAGTATGGCGATGCACTTTAGCCCGTTGACAGGCCACGCATGAGTCGACCCAGGACTTCACGTCCTTTTTAAGCCCCTGCCACACAAACTTCTGCGACACCAACTTCACGGACGGTTTCCTGCCGGGGTGGGAACGGTTGTGTATCGCCTCAAAACGGGTCGGCGCCAGTTCGCAGGGACTAGCGGTCGAGGCTGACCCTTGGAGAAGTAAAACAACAACTGTGTGCCTGAGTCACCGACCGCGACCTCCCCCAGGCGTAATCCTGTGTCCTAGGCCTTGAGGGTCTGGACCCCGTGGTCAGAGGCCTGGTCCATGCTCATGCGGAGGTAATCGAGGCCCATCTGCACGGCTCTGATGACCGCTCTGGAGAGGCAGTCCGTGACCAAGTTAGCCTTACCAGCGATGTGTTGGTGGGCGAAACCACGGCACGGCCACCTTGGACTTACAGAATGTGAGTGGCTCGTGGTCCACGAACGCCGTAACTCACGGCCTTCCAGCAGGAACTGGATGTGGCGAATCTTCAACCAGAGGCCAAGGAGTTCCCTTGGCCTTCGCAGGGTGTGGGTAGCCCGGCGGATGAACCGGTGATAAAAAGTCACCATCCCGGGGAACTCATGGAGCGCCTGAGCTGTGTGCGGAAAGGGAAGACGGATACGTCCTCTACTTTCGACGGGAGGAGGGGCGGCTACATCTTTGTTAATGAGATGTCCGAGGAAGTGGACGGAGGGCAACCCGAACTGACCCTTGGACGAGTTGATAATCAGGCCGTGTTGGTTGAGCCTCGTGAAAAGGTCTCGGAGATGTGCCTGGTGCTCTTCAGAGTAGGGCTGTGCATCTTCACTGGTCTCACGATTCGATTCGATTACGATTATCCTGTCAACGATTCGATTCGGTTCGATATCCCGGTGCATCCCGGTGCATCACGATTCATACCAATGCGTTGCCTCCTCAATTTTCTATATTACTGCACATGGCTTATTTTTCATCAATGCATACATGCAGTAAATATATATGAACTCTATTTTTATTATTTAGAAAGTGCTTCAGAAATCAATAACATAAATGTCTTGACATTAATTTATAAACCAAAATAAATGAATTGTATAGGTCTAGCCTCCGTGTGTGAAGTTGTTCCATCCTCAAAAACAAAAAGCTAATGCTTCTGCAGTCTAGCTGCAGCTTCTAGCAACGGCCTTCTGTTAAGAAAGGACACTGAATGTCCTGAATGTGGCATCACACACAGGACCTGAGTCTGAACACAGCAGACAACAGGAGTATTTACAACAGCATATACAAAGTAAAATACTGCATGTGGGTGCACACTCACATTCTCTGTCTCACTGTTACATAAATCCCATGAATGCATGAGGCTAAGTTAGCTTCATTAAATCTCAGTGATTAAGTGAATAATAAAGTTTCTATCGGGTCACTATCAGCCTGTCACTCATTATTTTCAGGGAGGGGGGCGGGGCTTGGAGGAACGGAGAGGAGACGGTGATCGCGGGAGCTTTTTTCCTCCTGCCTTCACAAACTTTATACACGTATATATCGTCTGAAAATTGCTAGAGGACATTCATACTTTGCAATCCAAGACTTAAGGAAATCCACCAAAAACCTGACATGATTGTAACGCGATTATTTTTGAAAAACATAAATCCCTGTCACACTCCGTGTCGCTGCCGCTCAGAGACACAGCGTCTCTGAGCGGCAGCGACACGGAGTGATTGAGAGCGGGTCCTGCTGCTGTGGGTTCTGGACTGGTGTCCTTGTGTTGGTGGATAAAGCAGACTGCTCCGTGTTGCTGTGCCGCTGTCACGTCTGCTCCCTGATCTCTGCGTCACCGACCGATTTGATATTAAAGTGACAGAAAAAAGCCGCGGCCGGAAAATCAGGAAGCAACGTTACTACTCTATAACCGATTATCTTCCGTCACTGCATCGAGACCGAATCGTCCACGTCCGCATCGCAATGCATCGTAGAAACGATTATTTTCAACACCCCTACTTCAGAGGTGCTGGCGACGAGGATGTCGTCTCAATAGGCGAAGATTAATGGCATGTCTCTGAGCGCCGAATCCATTAGCCGTAACCACTGCCGTTTTGGGGACGTCTGAGGGGTGAACCGGAACCTGGTGGTAGCCACGCACTTGGTCCACTTTGGAGACAATCAGCTTGCCCGCCAGGTGGACTGGGTAGCGGTCTGGTGTAGTGGCGTCGTTAAGGCAGCAGTAGTTTCCACACGGTCGCCACCCGCCAATTCTTTTTGGGATCATGTGGAGTGGTGAGGCCCAAGGGCTGTCAGAGCGGTGGATGATGCCCAGACGCTCCATATTGGCGAACTCCATATTGGCGAACTCCATATTGGCGAACTCCAATTTGGCGAAGTCCATCTTGGCGACCGCCTGCATGTCAGGGTGTAGCTGTCGGGCCCTAGCATAGACTGGGGGGCCTCTATTGTCTCCATGGCTATTAAAAGCGAACAGACGTTGGGCTCGTTCCGGCCATGACAACTCGAAAGCCTTGAACGCTGCATATTTATCTTGGGCAGGCCGAGATGTAATAAGGCGCCACCATCCGGGCCGCCGTGGAGCTCCCCAGTGCCGAGACGAAGTGGAAATAGCGTTCGTCGTCCCCTGTAATCTCGTGGAGGGCGAGTTGAGCCATGCTGCTGCGGAACTCTACCGAAACGGCGTGATTTGCCACGATCGGTTCCGTCACCAATGCAGTGCAGAGAGACGGGCGTCGGAGTTGGTGTGTCAAAAGACAAAGCTGGTCGTTGAACAAACATGGGACAGGATGATAACTCTCAAGCCCGGGACATCTGAAAGACAGGAAAAGGACGTTCCCGCGTACTAAAATGTCCGTGCGGAAACAAACCCACCCATAGTTCCGTAACCCAACACGGTATCCTGATTACGTAATCCCGTTACATGTAATCCGTTGCTCTCTCAGGCGAGATGGAAGACAGGAGATGGAAAAAAAAAGCAGAGGGAGGGATGCTAATGAGTTGCTAACAACGAAAGCACCGCCGTCCCATGTGTGTTTCCTCAATGTGATCATTCATACACAGCGTGAGTGTGTGTGTGTGTGTGTGTGTGTGTGAGTGTGTGT
Organism: Champsocephalus esox; assembly: GCA_036324585.1. NCBI lineage: Eukaryota > Metazoa > Chordata > Actinopteri > Perciformes > Channichthyidae > Champsocephalus > Champsocephalus esox. The sequence goes on along the minus strand of CM070491.1, from coordinate 37,143,249 downwards.
GTGTGTGTGTGTTTTCCTTGGTGGAGTCATTACCGGTTGTCCCGCTCTCTCGGGGGAGTCGGTGTTTACGCAGCATGGTTTCTGGGATGTCAGCACCAGGAGTCGTGCATCCATCATCGCCATGGCGACCAACACACGCAACGATCAAGCCACCTTCAGAAATCAAACACAACTCAGCTGAAAACCATAAACCATGAGTCGCATGAAATACCTTCAGTGATGTACAGTAACTCACAGAGGGGGAGAAGTACTAATGTTGTACTTGAGTAAAATTAGAAGTACTCAGATCTTGTACTTGAGTAAAAGTAGAAGTACTCAGATCTTGTTCTTGAGTAAAAGTAGAAGTACTCAGATCTTGTACTTGAGTAAAAGTAGAAGTACTCAGATCTTGTACTTGAGTAAAAGTAGAAGTACCAGAGTGTAGGAATACTCTATTACAGTAAAAGTCCTGCATTCAAAATGTTCCTCAAGTAAAAGTAGAGAGAGAGAGAGAGACAGAGAGAGAGAGGGAGAGGGAGAGGGAGAGAGAGAGAGAGAGGGAGAGAGAGAGACAGAGAGAGACAGAGAGAGAGAGGGAGAGGGAGAGAGACGGAGAGAGAGAGAGCGGGAGAGAGAGAGAGAGACCAACGGTATATAAACCCAAAAATATAAATACTCAATAATATTAATAAAAAAGGATTTGATTATCGGAAGTACTTATATTCTTTATTATAAACATATATTTAGTTTTGTATGGAGATATTGTTCTGTATTGTACATCTGTTTCCTGTGTCTTGCTGTTCTTGTGGAGACATGTGGTTATAGGATCGCTGCACCGGGTTTTATATAGAAAGTTAAAATGTCACTTATCAACTTCTAAACATTGCTTTTTCAATGAATGTTTTTCATTCAATACTTTTGTATCTTGTGTTACAATACTCAAACCAAATGATTGTGATTTCATTACATGTAAAAATGTTTGATTATTATTAGATTTGATGCATTTATTTAGTTGTATCTTGCAGTGTTTTATAAAGTGTTCTCATACCTTGGTATATATCTATCAGTCATCAAGTATCTGTTTATAAAGCTTACAAACCAATACAACCCGGAAGCCACTTCTTGCTGTTTTGATTGTGATTTCTGATCATGATAATTATAATAATACACGATTATTATTTCAAAGAAAGCTTTTAATATTCAAACGTTTATTAAAATATTTCATTCACAAAGTTATTGAATTGAAGAAATGTGTAATTTGGAGCAAAAGGTAACCCTCAGTCGATGAAAGGTTTTAAAGGCTTGGTTCACTCCGGGGAGTTTCCGGTGGTTTCAGGACGTCTTTTGGGGAAATGTGAGGACATGGGGCTCTGAGGCTGTCCTCACACACAGACCACTGACACCTGGAAGCCTCGCAGAGTCCTGGCCCTGGTGGCTCTGATTCATATCTATCGGTTACACACACTCACTGGCTACGATAAGACACTTTAAGCTTTTGAATGATGCTTTAATTAAACACAGCAGGTTAATAATGCACAGGCCGCCTGCCAGAAAGTCAGAACAGATCATAGTTATAGGTCATGGGGTAAAAACATGGACAATTTACTGCATTTCTATCACGCTTATCCCGTCTGTACCCTCTCAGAGCAGCACTAACACATTTACAGCCATTCAGAGAGAGGCAGACGCTGCTCAGAGAAGCTAACATCCACACACATTGGTGCATGCTCAAAGTATTTAAAATAAAAAGGAAATGACAATAGAGAAGTACACATTCAGGGAAAGTAAGTCAATCCATCAGTGTTTATTTATAGCCCAATATCACAAATGTTACATTTGTCTCAGTGGTCTTCATAGTGTGTACAGAACATCAGTATGACAATACGACACCCTCTGTCCTTAGACCCTCTGTCCTTAGACCCTCTGTCCTTAGACCCTCACATCGTACAAGGAAAAACTTCCAAAGAAAACCCAGTTTAAAGGGAAAAATGGGAGAAACCTCAGGGAGAGCAACAGAGGAGGGATCCCTCTCCCAGCACGGACAGACATACAATAGATGCAGTGTGAAAGTAAGTAAGTTTAGCGTGGCTCAGTCAAAAACCCAAAGACGACTTGATAACCCTTCAAAGTTTCCACTGATGATGAAATAAAGACGTCACATGTGTCGGTCCACCAATGAGACGCTGATGCTGAGGGTTGATACAGATCTTATGAAGTTGTGTCAGAGTTTGCACAGCACTCACGAGTGTTCATAATAAAACATCTGAATCTGATCAGAAAATACAAACTCAAAGACAGAGAGAGATATACATTTTCATTTATATATATATAATATGAATTAGCAATAACCCCTTTGAACAATTTCAATCCAGTTTCCACACTCTCCACAGTATTGAAACTGCTCTACTCAAGGTCATAAATGACATTCTCCTCTCTGCTGACTGGTTTCTTCTCCATCCTCATCCTCCTTGACCTAACGACCGCCTTCGACATCATTAACCAGTCCATCCTCATCTCCTGCCTCTAGTCCTTAATTGGCATCACTGGTACCGCCCTCTCCTAGTTTAAATCATATGTCTCTGGCAGGAAACAATTCATTTCCATCAGCAACAGCAAATCCCCCGATGTTTCAGACGACCACGGCGTCCCCCAGGGCTCTGTACTTGGTCCCCTGCTCTTCATCTTTTACATCCTCTCACTTGGATAGATCATCCTTCACCACTAACTCTGGTACCACTGTTTATGCCGATGAAATACTCAGCTCTAACGCTCAAGAAAAACTATTTTTTGCCACCACAAACTCACTGACATTAAACATGGATGCAAAACAACTCCGGAAACTGAACTGTGACGAATCTGAAATAATCGTCATCGGCCCAAACTCACTATCCCGCTCCACCCAGGATTTCTCTCTAAACATTGACAGCATTACGTCAACCCCTCAACTCAAGTCCGTAACCTGGACATCATCCTTGACCCCACCCTCACTTTCCTCCCTCATGGCGACCAGGTGACAAAAAACGCCTTCTTTAACCTCAAGAACATCGCCCGCATCAGATCTTCCCTCTCATCCATGTTTTCGTAACATCCCGACTGGATTACTGCAAAGGCATTCTCTATGATTCACCTACTTACATCCTCAATAAACTGCAATATGTCCAAAACTCCGCTGCCCGCATGCTCACCTTCACCCGACGCTCCGACCACATCCCCCCCATCCTCCAGGACCTCCACTGGCTCCCCATCAACCACCGGATTGACTTCAAAACATTACTTCTCACCTACAAAGTCATCAACAACATACCCCCCCTACCTCAGTAACCTCATCCAACCACACACCCCCACCCGTCGCCTCAGGTCTGCTGACGCTAATCTACCACAGCCAATCAGAACAATAATAATAATAAATCACATGGAAGGATCTTATTGGCTTTTTGTCAAATGAATCTGTATTCCTTATAAAAAAAAACATGTTCTTAGCAGTTTGTTTATAACTGTTTGTTTGTTTATTTGTGTGTATTTTTGTATAGATGTTACAACTATACATAGCTTTGGCAATACTGTATGTAAATATGGTCATGCTAATAAAGCTTTTGAATTGAATTGAATTGGAAACAAGATGCTAACTTTCGGATCAGCCAACTGTTTTGCCACCAAGAAAATGTGCTTATTTAATTTATATTTAATGCGCAATCATGTCTTTTACGCTATTCTTTGAATCCTTTGATACAGAAACATATTAAATGTGCGAGTGTGTGCCTCTGTGTGAAGAGCTCAGGTCTCACAAGCCTCAAATTAACAAGAATCTCTGTGGGTTGCATACATGACTCGCTCATTGCACTGGTGACAGCACTGTCACACACACACACACACACACACACACACACACACACACTGCTGCACACTCAGCAGTGTGAGATATCGTAGCTATGCAGATGATACTGTGCTGTGGGGGAGTTCCTGTCGAAGAATAGATTTCTCTCAGAGGACAGAGAGGAGTGACAGTGCTTCCACCTACTAACCAATTAACAATGATTTTAAACACACGGTTGTTGTTGTTGTCCTACTTTTGAGTGTGTGTGTGTGTGTGTGTGTGTGTGTGTGTGTGTGTGTGTGTGTGTGTGTGTGTGTGGTGAAATGCGGAGGCCTTAAAGTGATAAACACTGATCTGGCACATTTTGTTCTTTAAACAGAAATCGATTGAAGGTGCCAGAAGAAAACTGAAGATTATAATAGCTTCACTCACTTGCTTTGATGTCTTTAAAGGTGTGTGTTTGAGTTATTTCACATAGTTTGAGATTCTCAAAAACGAGAAGAGGTTCGATTTTCAGATATTAACTCAAATACTGAATTTATGTTTTCCATTTTTGCTCAAAATCTTCCTCGTGAGAGAAAACTCCGGCGGGATTTTAACCTTTGCCATTTACATGCACACAAACCATATAGAAAGCACGAATGGAAAGGGAAAACCCAAAAAGCAGAAAAGGGCCTCTTTAAATCACAAGAATGCAGATTAAGTTTTCACATTGACTTTCGGCTGATTTCCTGAAGTCGTGGATTAATGTGAAGCCAACCACCTCGAGAAGGTGCGACTGAAGAACTTCACATTAAAGATGGTCCCTTTTAGTCTGGTGAGAATAAAGCCTGCACACACACACACACACACACACACACACACACACACACACACACACACACACGCATGCACGCACGCACGCACGCACACACACACACAAAGACCCTTTAAAGTAGGTCTGTGTATGGAGCCATGTGCCCCAGGATGCAGCTTGTCTCAATAAAACATGGTGGTTCCTTGTTAATCTTTAATAGTTTCTGTCCTTGAGAATTAACCCAGATGAACACACATGTAGGGCACCGTCCCCTCACACACACACACACACACACACCACACCACACACACACACACACACACGCACACACACACACACACACGCACACACACGCACGCGCACACACACACACACACACACACGTGGAGGGATTCCCTGTCTCCTCTATCCCTTCCTTTTTCCTTTCATCCCTCCTCTCCTTCCTCTCCTTCCTCGTCGTCTTTTCTCCACTTTCCTTGGTTGTGTCGGGGTCCCTCCTTTCAACAACACCTGCAGAAATCTGGCGAGGACAGAAGCAAAAGAGGCAGGAAGAGAAAGGAGGCCGATAGGAACAGGAAGTGGAGAGGAACTTGGCAGCGAGCGATCGATCAGGAGTAAAATGATCAAATATTCATGTTGCAAATGGCGGTCACAGCCGGTGCATTAACGTGTACTTCGGGGCAGACATGAGACAAAGGCTGAACGAAGAACACGGAAAGGCTTGTGTTCGGATTACTTAGTTACAAGCTCAGGGGGTTCTACCCAACGCAGGAATGGAGACGGCTATCCATGCCTTCATTTGATTAATGCAACGCTCTGTTTTCCTGCCTCAACAGAACATCTTACTCGGTTTTACTCGATTACTCACTCGGTCCAAAAAAACCTGCCCCATCACCCCGATCCTTTCTGCCCGACTGCCCGTCCATCTCAGAACCCAATGCAAGGTACTGGTCTTCACTTACAGAGCTGTCCGTGGCCAAGCCCCAGCCTCCATCTATGACCTGATCCACCCTCACAGCACACCCCGGGCCCTGAGGTCCTCTGAGCAAGGCCTCCTAAGGGTGCCCCGAAGCAGGCTAAAGACCAAGGGGGGCCGTGCCTTTGGTGGCCCCGAGGCTCTGGAGCAAACTCCCCCAGAAATTAAAAACCTCGGCCTCAATAGAGATGTTTAAGGGGCGGCTAAAGACCCGCTCTCCGACAGGCTTTGGGGCATCAGAGGAGGCGAGGTAGTCGCCGTCTCTCATTGGTGGGTTATCCTGTGTGCTACCTGCTGCTGTTTCATGCCTTTTATTCTCCACGTTATAACTGCACTGTGAATTGTGTCCGTGTTGAGAAGGGTGCTATATAAATAACGCTTTACTTACCTCCTTACATTACTGCAGCGTTCATTTTCAAAGGTCACATATTTAAAATTCAACAAAATATTCATGTCTTTTCCCACACGTTTCAAACGGGGTGGAATCTGTGAAATACATGTCAAGTATGTCAGCTGGTTACTTTGTGTGTTTGTGTGTTTGTGCTAAATATCTAACTGTATTCTTATATTCTTTTTAGTACAGCACTTTATTCACAGAAGGGTTCTCAAGCCACAAATACAGCCACATATATTACATCGCATTTAGCTGACGCTTTTATGCAAAGCGACTTGCAATAAGTGCAATACAGATCAGGACAACAACAACAACAACAACAACAACAGTGCTGACATGTTTACTGCAAACAAGCAACATCATAATTAAATGTCATAAGTGCTGCGTTGGGGTATAACAACAACACATCCGCACTTCCCAGGTAATAAATAACAAATCACAGAAAACATGAAATAAATATACCTTGATGATTCTTAAAAACAGAACTCCAAAATCACAGGACTGGCAGACAAATATACAACATTATAAAAAATGAAACAAACAATTAGATTAAAAGCCAAAGATATCGTTAAAGTCACACGATGCAACAATGTCTTAGAATAAAAGGACATCGTGTGACTAAGTGTAACTTATGGTTTCTTTCTGATAGTAGACTTTCATTGGACAAGGTGGATGTTTAACAAATAAAGACTACAACTCCCATGATGCCACGCTCCTCCAGGTATCAGATTGATAGACCGTTATGTGAGCTTAAAATCAAAGTCTATTTTTTTACTTTTCAAACAAAGTGCTTCACAATCCAAAAACACAAACACAAACAGGTATTAAAACACAAATGACATATAACATGTGTTTATTGACACAGGTACTAAATACATAAAGTTAGTAATTGTACCGTGAATGAGCGTTTAACACATTACCTCATGTCAGATAGCTGTTTACCAATAAAGACTACAACCCCCATGATGCAACACTCCTCCAGTTGTTTGGATTGAGAGACCCCTACCGGCAGGAATGACAAACTGCACCTTTCGATACTGTCTTATTTAATAATAAGCACCAGCATTCAGTGTTAGAGTATTCAGAAATATGATCAGCTAAATGTACAACACATATCAGAAGTGCTTGAAGTGATATATTATTATTAAATATATGACATTATTAGAGTACTGAGCAGTTCTTCCACCTCTGGATTCATTATCACCATGTGCACACGGCCCATACTCTGATGAACACTAGTTAAACACATGAAGCATCATCTCAGAGAAACCTGTTGACCTTTTGATATTTAAAAATGCCTTCCTCTCTCCGTCAGGCGTGTACCTGCAGTGTGTCTGAATGTGAACACACACCGCCCCCTGCTGGTGTGTGTGCGTGTGTGTGTGTGCGTGCGTGCGTGCGTGTGTGTGTGTGATGCTAAGAGAAACAGATTCATGCAGATTTAAACATATGTAGAAATGTGCAAACAGCAGAGGTGGGAAGTAACATTTACTCAAGTACTTAAGTACAATTTTGAGGTACTTGTACTTTACTTGAGTATTTCCATGTATGCTACTGTGTACTTCTACTCCACTACAGTTCAGAGGTACATGGTGTACTTCTCCTCCACTACATGTATTTAATTTAACTTTATAGCTACTTTACAGATGTGGATGAAGGATGTGAAATCTAATCAGGTGTTGAATCAGACTTTAGTTCCACCTGGAGTAAATCCACCAGCTACCCTGCAGTCTACAAAGTACTTCAGACTAGCTGCACCTCCACCAGCTACCCTGCAGTCTACAAAGTACTTCAGACTAGCTGCTCCTCCACCAGCTACCCTGCAGTCTACAAAGTACTTCAGACTAGCTGCACCTCCACCAGCTACCCTGCAGTCTACAAAGTACTTCAGACTAGCTGCACCTCCACCAGCTACCCTGCAGTCTACAAAGTACTTCAGACTAGCTGCACCTCCACCAGCTACCCTGCAGTCTACAAAGTACTTCAGACTAGCTGCTCCTTCACCAGCTACCCTGCAGTCTACAAAGTACTTCAGACTAGCTGCACCTCCACCAGCTACCCTGCAGTCTACAAAGTACTTCAGACTAGCTGCACCTCCACCAGCTACCCTGCAGTCTACAAAGTACTTCAGACTAGCTGCACCTCCACCAGCTACCCTGCAGTCTACAAAGTACTTCAGACTAGCTGCACCTCCACCAGCTACCCTGCAGTCTACAAAGTACTTCAGACTAGCTGCACCTCCACCAGCTACCCTGCAGTCTACAAAGTACTTCAGACTAGCTGCACCTCCACCAGCTACCCTGCAGTCTACAAAGTACTTCAGACTAGCTGCACCTTCACCAGCTACCCTGCAGTCTACAAAGTACTTCAGACTAGCTGCACCTCCACCAGCTACCCTGCAGTCTACAAAGTACTTCAGACTAGCTGCACCTCCACCAGCTACCCTGCAGTCTACAAAGTACTTCAGACTAGCTGCACCTCCACCAGCTACCCTGCAGTCTACAAAGTACTTCAGACTAGCTGCACCTCCACCAGCTACCCTGCAGTCTACAAAGTACTTCAGACTAGCTGCTCCTCCACCAGCTACCCTGCAGTCTACAAAGTACTTCAGACTAGCTGCACCTCCACCAGCTACCCTGCAGTCTACAAAGTACTTCAGACTAGCTGCACCTCCACCAGCTACCCTGCAGTCTACAAAGTACTTCAGACTAGCTGCACCTCCACCAGCTACCCTGCAGTCTACAAAGTACTTCAGACTAGCTGCTCCTTCACCAGCTACCCTGCAGTCTACAAAGTACTTCAGACTAGCTGCTCCTTCACCAGCTACCCTGCAGTCTACAAAGTACTTCAGACTAGCTGCACCTTCACCAGCTACCCTGCAGTCTACAAAGTACTTCAGACTAGCTGCTCCTCCACCAGCTTTGAGAACACTTTAATGATCAAAACACATCATATATATTATTCTGAAATGGACCAATCTGCACAACGACTACTTCTCTGAGTACTTTTACTCAAGCACAAGATCGCAGTACTCGTCTTTCCACTGGCAAACAGAGAAGACACATTTAGACTGTATTTATTGATTCAGTTTTATTTATTATTTATCCTGTGTCAAGTTGGGTTTTGTGACAGATTTTACATTCAGGAATAAATGAAATAAAAGATAAATACAATAGAATACACACATCAAATAGAAGCAGATTAAATATGTAATCAAGTTTCTTTTAAATATATTCCTGAAGTAATTCAATTTGCATAACTTTTGCTTCAATGTTCAATATATCAGAGTCAGAAGTCCTCTCAAGATGTCCATACTAAAAGGTGATAACCAGCACTCCGCGTGTTCTCGTTGCTCAGAACGAGATCTCGTACCCACCTTCTCGCCTGCTCACCACCAAAGATGGCGTTTTGCTGAGTGCTCATGGATACACACGTCTTTCAGCTCGTCGTTATCTTACTTTAAAAACAAATTAACTGCATAGTGAGCTACGACTGCCCGTCGACCTGAAGCCACCATGCAGATCACTCTGAAGACCCTGCAGCAGCAAACCATTCAGATAGAGATAGATCCCGTGCAGACGGTGAGTAACAGTAGCTAACAGGAGCTGACGTGCTAACGAGCTAACGTGCTAACATGCTAAGAGAGAGATTTCCTTCAGAATCAGAAACAGATTTAGGTTTTTAAACATGCAGGTAAGGTGCCTTGGTGTGTTTCAGGTGCATACATTAACACAGTCAAAGAAGAACAAAGGACCAAATAATACAACTATTGTAAAAAACTATTAAAATATAACTATTACAGCTGTTAAAATGAAGCAATGAAATAGCAACACCCACCTTTTATATTTGGCCTTCAACCTCATTTTATTTTATTCTCATTGTATTCCTAAAGATTCTACTCCTTTTTATTATTTTTTATATTTTATTTGAGATTTAATTCCTTTATAATATTTTTAATTATTTACATGTTCTTTGATTCCTTTTGTGTTCAGCCCTGTGTTGCTATTAATGGATCGTTTTTAATCACGAAGCTATCTGCCTGAACCTGGGAGGGATGGAGATTGGTTTTATTTATTTTTAGATCGTGTTTGGTTTGAGGTAAGCAACGGGAGTATTTATTTATTAGGGTTGTACACATACAAGGCATGGTGTACACAAAGACACAAAGAATGACATGGTACTATAATAACAGCTATGTATTAAAAACACTACAGCGTTTTAAGTTCAAATAGCTTTAGTACTATCTTTCAATGTATTATGTTTATCTGTGTCTTTGTTTGCTTTTGTATATTTAAATGTTGTGTAAATAGTTTCTTAAAAGTACTTTATTTTCACCTAACCTCTCAATGTATTTCCTGACAGTGTGTATGTTTGAACCAAAGCAAACCTTCTATGTGTAAAAACCGACTTGATAAAACGGATTCTGAAATCCTCCCCACCAGCAGTTAGCTTGTTAGCCTGTTAGCTTCCTAGCTGCTAAACAGCCCGTTGACAAAGTCACTGGATTCCTGTCCGCTCTAAATGTGTGTGTCATGGTTTCTTAGCTTCCCCTTCCCTTCAGTAACGTCTGTGATGAGCCACAGCTTCCCAAACTACGATGATTGTCCTTGCTAATGCTAATGACACTGCTAATTAGTAGCGTCAGTTTGTTAGCATGAAGCTAACAAGGCTAGCGTTAACTGAACAGCAGTTTAAGAAGTATTTCTGTCACTAATGGTGGACATCCTTCAGATAATTCACTTTCACTATCTTTTAAAGGAGAAGTACTCAGAGCTTGTACTTGAGTAGAAGTAGAAGTACTCAGATCTTGTACTTGAGTAGAAGTAGAAGTACTCAGATCTTGTACTTGAGTAAAAGTAGAAGTACTCAGAGCTTGTACTTGAGTAGAAGTACTCAGATCTTGTACTTGAGTAAGAGTAGAAGTACTCAGATCTTGTTCTTGAGTAAAAGTAGAAGTACTCAGATCTTGTACTTGAGTAAAAGTAGAAGTACTCAGATATTGTACTTGAGTAAAAGTAGAAGTAATCAGAGCTTGTACTTGAGTAAAAGTAGAAGTACTCAGATATTGTACTTGAGTAAAAGTAGAAGTACTCAGATCGTGTGTTTGTATTAAAAGTAGAAGTACTCAGATCTTGTACTTGAGTAAAAGTAGAAGTACTCAGGTCTTGTACTTGAGTAAAAGTAGAAGTACTCAGTTCTTGTACTTGAGTAAAAGTAGAAGTACTCAGATCGTGTGTTTGTATTAAAAGTAGAAGTACTCAGATCTTGTACTTGAGTAAAAGTAGAAGTACTCAGATCGTGTGTTTGTATTAAAAGTAGAAGTACTCAGATCTTGTACTTGAGTAGAAGTACTCAGATCTTGTACTTGAGTAAAAGTAGAAGTACTCAGATCTTGTACTTGAGTAAAAGTAGAAGTACTCAGATCTTGTACTTGAGTAAAAGTAGAAGTACTTAGATCTTGTTCTTGAGTAAAAGTAGAAGTACTCAGATCTTGTACTTGAGTAAAAGTAGAAGTACTCAGATCTTGTTCTTGAGTAAAAGTAGAAGTACTCAGATCTTGTACTTGAGTAAAAGTAGAAGTACTCAGATCTTGTACTTGAGTAAAAGTAGAAGTACTCAGATCTTGTTCTTGAGTAAAAGTAGAAGTACTCAGATCTTGTTCTTGAGTAAAAGTAGAAGTACTCAGATCGTGTGTTTGTATTAAAAGTAGAAGTACTCAGATCTTGTACTTGAGTAAAAGTAGAAGTACTCAGATCGTGTGTTTGTATTAAAAGTAGAAGTACTCAGATCTTGTACTTGAGTAGAAGTACTCAGATCTTGTACTTGAGTAAAAGTAGAAGTACTCAGATCTTGTACTTGAGTAAAAGTAGAAGTACTCAGATCTTGTACTTGAGTAAAAGTAGAAGTACTTAGATCTTGTTCTTGAGTAAAAGTAGAAGTACTCAGATCTTGTACTTGAGTAAAAGTAGAAGTACTCAGATCTTGTTCTTGAGTAAAAGTAGAAGTACTCAGATCTTGTACTTGAGTAAAAGTAGAAGTACTCAGATCTTGTACTTGAGTAAAAGTAGAAGTACTCAGATCTTGTTCTTGAGTAAAAGTAGAAGTACTCAGATCTTGTTCTTGAGTAAAAGTAGAAGTACTCAGATCTTGTACTTGAGTAAAAGTAGAAGTACTCAGATCTTGTACTTGAGTAAAAGTAGAAGTACTTAGATCTTGTACTTGAGTAAAAGTAGAAGTACTCAGATCGTGTACTTGAGTAAAAGTAGAAGTACTTGGGTCTTGTACTTGAGTAAAAGTAGAAGTACTCGGGTCTTGTACTTGAGTAAAAGTAGAAGTACTTAGATCTTGTACTTGAGTAAAAGTAGAAGCACTCAGATCTTGTACTTGAGTAAAAGTAGAAGCACTTAGATCTTGTACTTGAGTAGAAGTACTCAGATCTTGTACTTGAGTAAAAGTATAAGTACTCAGATCTTGTACTTGAGTAAAAGTAGAAGCACTCAGATCTTGTACTTGAGTAGAAGTACTCAGATCTTGTACTTGAGTAAAAGTAGAAGTACTCAGATCTTGTACTTGAGTAAAAGTACAAGTACTCAGGTCTTGTACTTGAGTAAAAGTACTCAGGTCTTGTACTTGAGTAAAATTAGAAGTACTCAGGTCTTGTACTTGAGTAGAAGTACTCAGGTCTTGTACTTGAGTAAAAGTAGAAGTACTCAGGTCTTGTACTTGAGTAAAAGTAGAAGTACTTAGATCTTGTACTTGAGTAGAAGTACTCAGATCTTGTACTTGAGTAAAAGTACTCAGATCTTGTACTTGAGTAAAAGTATAAGTACTCAGGTCTTGTACTTGAGTAAAAGTACCAGAGTGTAGGAATACTCTGTTACAGTAAAAGTCCTGCATTCAAAATGTTCCTCGTGTGAAAGTAGAAAGTATCATCAACATATCGTTAAAGTGTCCCTAAAGTCTGATTCAAGAGTTGATTATATTTCACGATGGGATTTAGTTTGATTTGTTGACGTCACAGCAGCAAGTAAACAAGGCATTGCACATAAAGTGAAAGAGTGGAAAGTAAACAAATATAAAAACAACACAAGTAAAAAATATACAAATTGACGGTGAAACATATCTATACACTCTCTGTGAAATCGACCCAATGGAGGGCCAATCACAGCTGACGATGGCGAGACCATAAGGATGCTTATCGAATCCGTCCGGTTTCAGGTGAAGGCCTTAAAAGAGAAGATAGAAGCAGAGAGGGGGAAAGACAGCTTCCCCGTCTCCGGGCAGAAGCTGATTTACGCCGGGAAGATCCTGCAAGATGACACGCCCATCCAGGACTACAACATCGACGAGAAGAACTTCGTTGTGGTGATGGTTTCCAAGGTAACGCACGTTCAATACTGCAGAAAGCACTGAAGTGAACGGGGTGTACCTTTTTATAAGCTCACCCGTCAGTCATTCATTTTATTAATGTTCTTTTGGAGGATTTGAATGTCGAGGCAAGTTGATTTATAGACGGCGCCTTTCAATTCAAGGCCATTCAAAGTGCCTTACGAAACTGAACGAGCGTTCAGAGATGGTGAAGCCGAAACGCGTTATAAAATAAAATTGAAAGAATAAACTTAAAACTAGCTGATAGTCTGGCTGCCAGCTCTTATAGTCCTATTGTGAGTCCCTAAAAGAGCACACGTATGTCCACTTTCTGGTAAAAACTGCCATTTTTGATCCTGAAAATGTCAGTAACGGACTCGGCACCCCCACTAACCCCCAAAACCACTAAAGAATTGTCCTAATTGGAAAAAACTATTGTCCACACATGCCACATTAACGCCAATTAACACGCATTATGCTAATTGGGCAAATGTCCCAATATATGCAGGTTAGCATCCGGCAGTCTATGTGCTGGAGACCTGTACTGTACATTTCTATCATACGAATGTGGGGTACTCAACATATCAGGGTTCCCAGCGCTGCAGACTATAATATAGACTAATATAAAAGTTACAGTGCCGTGTGAGATATTATCACGTCTTCAGCCCGGGTTTCAAAGTGATGAGGAGTTGTCGGACATGTTCGTGACGCCGGTCTTTTTGACATGGCTGTGTTTTCTATCGCCCTGAAGGCTAAACCCGCAGCTGCCGTCTCGCCCCCGGCCTCGGAGGCTCCCAAACCCCCCGCTCAGGACTCTGGCTCCTCACCAGCAGCTGCTCCGGCTCCGACCCCCGCTCCGACCCCCGCAGCTGCCCCCATCCCCCCCGACCAGGAGGCCAAAGGGGAGCCAAGTGCCGCTGCCGCCGCAGAACCACCGCAACCCGCCGCCAGGTATTTACTGCGTGTGTGTTTATTTAAAAGTCTCCTATCGTGCAAAATGCACCTTTTAACGTCATTTCTACATCACCATGTCGGTGTCAGGAATTAAAACCCTCTCTCTTCTCCTCCGTACCCACATCTCTAAAAGCGGGGGAACAACGGAGCTGATCCAGATTTGCTGCGTCATGAGGACATTACTAAAATGTGGGCGGGCTTTACCGCCACGGGCCAATCAGAAACGTTGCTGTCAGAAACAACGAGCGACGTAATATGGTCGCGTGTTTTATAGATTAGCATCGCTAACACTCAGAGCTAACCTGTACTGGAGAGCATGTGTGCGAAGAAGCAGGAAATAAAGACTTTTTTACATCGAGTGAAAGTGGGGTTAGTGAGGGCAACGAAACAGTTTTTCAAGTCGGACTGTCCTTCATCAGATATCAGAATATGAATCGATAACCAGGTGTTCTTGTGTTTTTTTGGGGGGGAAGTATGCGCCATTGGTGTCTACTGCTTCGCTCATCGACATCACAGAAACATCCTGTCGGCTGATTTTTATCTTCACTTTTGAATGTTCAGCAGCTCCAGTACCGCCGGGCAGGGTTTGGACGGATCCTCAGCGCTCGGTAAGTAACAAATAAATAAAACATATCACTTCCTGTCCCCTGGTCTGGAAGTCAATGGTTTTCTGAATGTGTTTTTGGTTGTTAGCCTGAAATAAGGTCAGTGGTTAACACGAGCTGAAGAGATTTTAATGTTTTGTTCTACGACATATAATATGTCAGTAAATACCTGATATAAAAACAGAGCTTGCTAACAAGTGTCTAAATGAGACGACTAAACGCCATCATGATCAACATTAGCTGCCATTAGCTTAGCGGTGGTGACGTGAAGTCATGTGACCGTGCTGTAGTTCCTTTATAGCCCAACATTAGCCTCCTTTAGCTTAGCGGTGGTGACGTGAAGTCATGTGACCGCGCTGTAGTTCCTTTATAGCCCAACATTAGCCACCTTTAGCTTAGCGGTGGTGGCGTGAAGTCATGTGACCGTGCTGTAGTTCCTTTATAGCCCAACATTAGCCTCCTTTAGCTTAGCGGTGGTGACGTGAAGTCATGTGACCGTGCTGTAGTTCCTTTATAGCCCAACATTAGCCACCTTTAGCTTAGCGGTGGTGGCGTGAAGTCATGTGACCGTGCTGTAGTTCCTTTATAGCCCAACATTAGCCTCCTTTAGCTTAGCGGTGGTGACGTGAAGTCATGTGACCGTGCTGTAGTTCCTTTATAGCCCAACATTAGCCTCCTTTAGCTTAGCGGTGGTGATGTGAAGTCATGTGACCGTGCTGTAGTTCCTTTATAGCCCAACATTAGCCTCCTTTAGCTTAGCGGTGGTGACGTGAAGTCATGTGACCGCGCTGTAGTTCCTTTATAGCCCAACATTAGCCTCCTTTAGCTTAGCGGTGGTGACGTGAAGTCATGTGACCGTGCTGTAGTTCCTTTATAGCCCAACATTAGCCACCTTTAGCTTTGCGGAGGTGACGTGAGGTAATGTGACTGTGCTGTAGTTCCTGTATAGCCCAACATTAGCCACCTTTAGCTTAGCGGTGGTGACATGAAGTCATGTGACCGTGCTGTAGTTCCTTTATAGCCCAACATTAGCCACCTTTAGCTTAGCGGTGGTGACGTGAAGTCATGTGACCGTGCTGTAGTTCCTTTATAGCCCAACATTAGCCACCTTTAGCTTAGCGGTGGTGACGTGAAGTCATGTGACCGTGCTGTAGTTCCTTTATAGCCCAACATTAGCCTCCTTTAGCTTAGCGGTGGTGATGTGAAGTCATGTGACCGTGCTGTAGTTCCTTTATAGCCCAACATTAGCCTCCTTTAGCTTAGCGGTGGTGACGTGAAGTCATGTGACCGTGCTGTAGTTCCTTTATAGCCCAACATTAGCCGCCTTTAGCTTAGCGGTGGTGACGTGAAGTCATGTGACCGTGCTGTAGTTCTTTTATAGCCCAACATTAGCCACCTTTAGCTTAGCGGTGGTGACGTGAAGTCATGTGACCGTGCTCTAGTTCCTTTATAGCCCAACATTAGCCACCTTTAGCTTAGCGGTGGTGACGTGAAGTCATGTGACCGTGCTGTAGTTCGTGCAATAATCCAAAATCACATGGAGAAATCCCATTGGACCAGGGAGATGCTGCCTTCAAGGACCAGCACAGGAATAGGACTTCTATGCACCCCCTGTATTGTCAGTGTTATTAATAGGTGACTATCAGCAGTACATTTCTTGTGGAAAACGTGGGTTATTTTTACTGCTCCAAAACATAGTTGCTGCTCTGAGTCAGTGAGCGGCACTGTTTCTATATTTAGACGGTGACGAACGACATCCCTTCTTGTGGCGCCACAGAGGTCTGCTATTAAAGCTCATAGTATTCCTGGTTATCAGTTTTTTAAAGGTTGAAGATGCTCAGTTTTTAATGTTATATTTTAACGGTTACAAATAGAAGTGGTGTTCCCTCTACTCGATCCCTCATGAACACCAATACTCTTTCTGTATTTTAAATGGAACAATACGTCATCTTGTTTGTTTGTGGTCACGCCGGACGTGGAGCGGACTACACGCTAGCTTAGCACTAAATAACCGTGATGAAAACGTGATATCAAAGTTCATATGAACAGCTGGTAAACGAGAAGACGCATGGATTGTTGCTAAGGGATACTGTTATATTTCCATATTACATTATTGCTTTGAGGACTTTCGAAATGCTCGAATTTTACTCGTGAAAAGCCAAACCGTGCGTTATCGACGGAACGATTTAAGATTGGGTTCTTATTATTATTTATCGTTCGACCTTTGATAGAAAAGCTGTTGAATTAGGGTTTTTAAATGAGATGGAACTTAATTTATCCTCTTGAAGGTAAAGACAGAATACAAATTAAATAATGATACAGCAAAAATAAAGTGGTACGGTAACCGGTGACAACCGATATCACTGAGCATTTTTATGAACATGTGAAATATATTTACTTAGTTTAATTACCCCTGAAAATGTGTGTGTGTGTGTGTGTGTGTGTTCCAGTGACGGGAGCGGAGTACGAGGCGATGCTAACGGAGATCATGTCCATGGGCTACGACAGAGAGAGAGTGGTCGCTGCACTCAGGGCGAGTTTCAACAACCCCCACAGAGCTGTGGAGTACCTGCTGACTGTGAGAGACACACACACACGCACACACAGGCACACACACAGGCACACAGGCACGCAGACACACACAGGTGCACACACACACAGGCGCGCACACACACACAGGCACACACAGACACACACACAGGCACAGACACACACACAGACACGCACACAGGCACACACACACAGGCACACACACACGTACACAGACGGACAGGCACACACACGCACAGGCACACACACAGCGCACAGGCACACACACACACACACACACTGATCAGAGTAACGTCCATCGTGCTCACACTGTTCCATCTCGTCTGTTCTCAGGCCGCCCCCTCGTGTAATCATTTGTGTGAAGTGTAGATTTTTGTTTTTCATAAAGAAGCACGGTGTGTGTGATGGTGTGTTGTGTTTGCAGGGTCTCCCCAGCAGCCCGGTGCAGGAGAGTAACGCCCCGGCACCGGCCCCCCGCCTCCGGACCCACAGAAGCCCCGTCTCTAGCAGAGGGTGAGGGGCAGTCACACGCACTGTGGAAAACAAGCCAGTGGTGCAGGGATGTCGTATTTCTGTGTTGGACCCTGAAGGCAGCATCTCCCTGGTCCAATAATTAATCTCTGTGTCAAACGGTTATGATACGATACACGTTTAGTTCAGCAGGATAAACGGTGTTATTCTTTACTTCCTGGCAGATGAGTCACCGGCCTGGACAGTTCCTCTGCCATGTCATCGACTGTTTGTGGTGCAGGAATAATACCCCACTGGTGAATTTAGAAACGGAGGTTGCTAACAAGCGTCTAAATGAGACGACTAAACGCCATCACGCCCAACATTAGCCGCCTTTAGCTTAGCGTTGGTGACGTGAAGTCATGTGACCGTGCTGTAGTTCCTTTATAGCCCAACATTAGCCGCCTTTAGCTTAGCGTTGGTGATGTGAAGTCATGTGACCGTGCTGTAGTTCCTGTAGGCCCATAGCCCAACATTAGCCTCCTTTAGCTTAGCGGTGGTGACGTGAAGTCATGTGACCGTGCTGTAGTTCCTTTATAGCCCAACATTAGCCTCCTTTAGCTTAGCGGTGGTGACGTGAAGTCATGTGACCGTGCTGTAGTTCCTTTATAGCCCAACATTAGCCTCCTTTAGCTTAGCGGTGGTGACGTGAAGTCATGTGACCGTGCTGTAGTTCCTTTACAGCCCAACATTAGCCTCCTTTAGCTTAGCGGTGGTGACGTGAAGTCATGTGACCGTGCTGTAGTTCCTTTATAGCCCAACATTAGCCGCCTTTAGCTTAGCGGTGGTGATGTGAAGTCATGTGACCGTGCTGTAGTTCCTTTATAGCCCAACATTAGCCACCTTTAGCTTAGCGGTGGTGACGTGAAGTCATGTGACCGTGCTGTAGTTCCTTTATAGCCCAACATTAGCTTCCTTTAGCTTAGCGGTGGTGACGTGAAGTCATGTGACCGTGCTGTAGTTCCTTTATAGCCCAACATTAGCCGCCTTTAGCTTAGCGGTGGTGATGTGAAGTCATGTGACCGTGCTGTAGTTCCTTTATAGCCCAACATTAGCCACCTTTAGCTTAGCGGTGGTGATGTGAAGTCATGTGACCGTGCTGTAGTTCCTTTATAGCCCAACATTAGCCACTTTTAGCTTAGCCTTTAGCTTAGCGGTGGTGAGCTAAAGTCATGTGACCGTGCTGTAGTTCCTTTATAGCCCAACATTAGCCTCCTTTAGCTTAGCAGTGGTGACGTGAAGTCATGTGACCGTGCTGTAGTTCCTTTATAGCCCAACATTAGCCTCCTTTAGCTTAGCGGTGGTGACGTGAAGTCATGTGACCGTGCTGTAGTTCCTTTATAGCCCAACATTAGCCGCCTTTAGCTTAGCGGTGGTGACGTGAAGTCATGTGACCGTGCTGTAGTTCCTTTATAGCCCAACATTAGCCTCCTTTAGCTTAGCGGTGGTGACGTGAAGTCATGTGACCTTGCTGTAGTTCCTTTATAGCCCAACATTAGCCTCCTTTAGCTTAGCGGTGGTGAGGTGAAGTCATGTGACCGTGCTGTAGTTCCTTTATAGCCCAACATTAGCCTCCTTTAGCTTAGCGGTGGTGAGGTGAAGTCATGTGACCTTGCTGTAGTTCCTTTATAGCCCAACATTAGCTTTCACTTCAGAGATCATAAAGTGGTGTTAATACGTGGAGACTATCCTGTTTAACTAACGTGTAAGTATCATAAACGTTTGTTTGACACGGAGATTATTCTCAGCAATTCCTGCAGCATTTCATTATGACAGCATTAACGAGATGCCGAACATTTGATGATTGTCAAAGTGAATATTTTGTGTCCGTCTTCAGGAGAGAACCCACTTGCATTCCTGCGGACTCAGCCTCAGTTCCTGCACATGAGGACGGCCATCCAGCAGAACCCGGCCCTGCTGCCCGCCCTGCTGCAGCAGCTGGGCCGAGAGAACCCTCAACTCCTACAGGTACACACACACACACCCACACACACACCCAGCAGACAGTGGGGGATAGTTTAGTTGCCGGCTTAGTGACTCCAGAAATGTTGAGTACCCCAAAGTGTTATGATGGAAATGCAGAGGAGGGTCCCCAGCACATGCTAACCTGCACATGGTGGTCCCATTAGCATAAGATGCATTATAACCTAATAATAATAGATTACATTTGGATAGCGCCTTTGAAGGGACCCAAGGCCGCTTTACAAGGTGAACTAACAAAAGGGGAAATAATAAAGTGGAAAAATAGCAGTAGGGGTGGACCTATGCAGACAATGGTTACACATGACTGGTTTCGGCGGTTATTGAGGATGCCGAGTCCATTTCTGACATTTTCAGGGTCACTAATGTCTCTTCTAACCACACAGCGACCCTATCTGTAGTCTCTTGGTGGCATGATTTTGACTTGCTACCATTGGACACAGAGAAGCAGATGGAAGTCGTTATCTCTACTGTGGACGGTTTGGTTTCCCCTAGAGTCCCCTAAAACTTCAAAATAGACCAAAGATGTATCAAATCAGCCCCTAGGGACTACAAATATGGCCTCTTTCCTTCCCCTTACATGACGTAAGATCAGATGGAGCTTTAATAATCCCCGTGGGGAAACGCAGTGGTTCAAACAGCAACAGGGTCAGAGTGAGAACGGGACATCGCAGATTCACACGAGATTAATACCATTAAAGATACATATTTAGACGGTGGTGGGATGTAAGGAAGTCCTCTGATCTTGAGGTACTTCAACTGGACTCGACTATTTCCAGGTTATGCTTTGAGAGCGTTTCAGACGATGATCTTTTCCCCTCTGATTCTCTCTCCTCCGTTCAGCAAATCAGCCAGCACCAGGAGCTGTTCATCCAGATGCTGAACGAGCCGGTGGAGGGGGGGGAGGCCGCTCCGGAGGTGGGAGAGCTGGGCGCCGCCGGGGAGGAGGGGGGGGCGCCCGTCAACTACATCCAGGTCACGCCTCAGGAGAAGGAGGCCATCGAGAGGGTGAGCAACACGGAGAGTAAACCGAAACAGTTTTCAAGGCTTTTATTGTCATTTGTTCATTAGTTACACGCACACACACACACACACACACGCACATACACACACATACAGTTACACACACACACACACACACACACACACACGCACGCACACACGCACACACGCACACATGCACACACACACACATGCACACATACACACATGCACACACACACACACATACATGCACACACACACATACATGCACACACACATACAGTTACACACATACACATGCACACACACATGCACACACACACACAGTTACACAGTTACACACACACACACACATACACAGTTACACACACACACGCACAGTTATAACCATACACACGTTATACACACACATACACAGTTACACACACACGCACAGTTATACATACACAGTTATACACACACATACACAGTTACACACACACACACACACAGTTACACATACACGCACACATACACAGTTACACACACACACACACAGTTACACATACACGCACACACACACAGTTACACACACAGCTGATAAATATCCCCTATCTCCGTAAGTGAACGTGTTTCAGTCTGAATTGACGCTTTTTGGCATCACAACGTTATTAAAGTTTCTCTGGTACTAGACGGGTGATGTTGGCATAGCAACCGGAGCTAATCAGACGATCTTGACTACTTGTTGCTATCATACTATCACACTCTGCCTGGTTAGTGTCGCCTCACTTCATATCAGTGTGGTCACTTTCCTCGGGGTCCCACGTAAGCCTTGGCTCTGGTGAGCAGTTGGTGGTGCCTGTGACCACACGGGGAAATTACATTAAAAGATTTTTCATAAAAGTGGATTCAAGAACAAAAAGCTTTATTACCGTACTTCTCGGACTACAAAGCGCACCGTCATATGAGCCGCAGCCGCTAAACTGTCCGTCTGTCTCGCTCTCGTTCCGTCTCTCGGTTCCACTTTCACTTTGGCGCGCTACCTGTCTCGCTCTTATCCGGCCTCCAGCTTTTCCTGCTGGAGCCCGCCGCTTAAAGGTGGCGGGCGCGGACCGGTCCTAGAGCCCGTAGAGTTAAAGGTGGTTAATGTTTACCTGTAAAATCCATAGATTCAGGAGGTCCCCTAGTGGTCGCTAGCGGTACAAAGAAAATGGGGGAAAAAGCCGCGGTTTATAGTCCGAGAAGTACGGTAGATCTGTTTTTTCTTGTATGACAATTGTTGCTAAATCTGAAAGGTCTGCCCCAGCTTTAGGGCCAGATAACTGAGATTAGTTTTTACTGACTTCATTATCAAATACAAATGTGGTGTGAAAGGGGCTCCGTGTTTTGTCTCCTGTTGTAGCACATCGTGATGTTTCTAACCCCCCCTCTCTCTCTCCTCCCTCCTTCAGTTAAAAGCGCTGGGTTTCCCCGAGGCTCTGGTGATCCAGGCCTACTTCGCCTGCGAGAAGAACGAGAACCTGGCGGCCAACTTCCTCCTGAACCAGGGTCTGGAGGACGACTGAACATCGACTTCCTGCTCCTCGCCCCTCCTCCCACAAAGACTGCCCCCACCCCACACTTACTGTACAGCCACCGCTCCACGGGAGGGGAGGAAGAGGGCTGAGGGAGGGACGGGGTTATGGTTTAAACGCTACACACACAAATCATAAAATCCTGTGCAGGAAGGCGGAGGAAGCGACGAATCCACGAGAGAATTCCAATGGAATGTGTGTGGGCTTCGTCCCGGGGAGATGAAATGAAATATAATCAGATTTTAGACGCGCTTTGTGGCGTAGAGTGGTGCCGGGATGACTGATTTCTGTAGTGGACCCTGAAGGCAGCATATCGCTTGTTCCATCTAGAAAGAGCCAATGAGATTTTCCCTTTTTGGATTAGTGCAGAAAATGTCAATGTTTAGTAAAAAGCTATTGTCACATGAATTCACTAATGCTAAGCTAAAGGTGGCTAACGTTGGGCGTTGAGTCGTCTCATTTAGATACTTGTTCGCAACCGCCGTATTTAAGCTAAGCTAGAGGCTGCTAATGTTGAGCGTGATGACATTTAGCCGTCTCATTTAGACACTTTTAAGCTAACCACAACAACCAAAAACATCCATACGAGGAACAAAGATAAAATGCTGACTCATTCCTGCACCACTCTACCAGGGACGGGGAGGGGTGGGGGGGTTTGCGATGAGTGTGTGTGTGTGTGTGCGGCTGGATGCAGTTGAATCTTGTAAACGGATGGGAGTGTGTAACGCTGCGCCGCCACAACATTATCAGTGTGTGTAACTGCTTGTGTTTCTCTGTTAGCTTCACGCTAGCGGAGATGTTAGCTGGGTCTGTCTGTCTGCGGGGGGGATGGGAACTAAACTGACAAATAAGAGTCTGGTTATTCTGTCACTTTGTCCGTCCATCACACTGTGCCCTCACCAGGTGCGTTCACACACACATCTGGGTCCAAACATAAACCAGAGAGAAAGTCAAACTAGAACTGGTTAAGAAATAATAAAGACACCACATTTAAATATACAAAAGAAACTAAAACCAAACATTTAATCAGGTGGAAGAAGTACTAAGATCCTGTGCTTGAGTAAAAGTACTCGGTTCTTGTACTCGAGTAAAAGTACTCGGTTCTTGTACTCGAGTAAAGGTACTCGGTCCTTGTACTCGAGTAAAAGTACTCGGTTCTTGTACTCGAGTAAAGGTACTCGGTCCTTGTACTCGAGTAAAAGTACTCGGTCCTTGTACTCGAGTAAAAGTACTCGGTCCTTGTACTCGAGTAAAAGTACTCGGTCCTTGTACTCGAGTAAAAGTACTCGGTCCTTGTACTCGAGTAAAAGTACTCGGTCCTTGTACTCGAGTAAAAGTACTCGGTCCTTGTACTCGAGTAAAAGTACTCGGTCCTTGTACTCGAGTAAAAGTACTCGGTCCTTGTACTCGAGTAAAAGTACTCGGTCCTTGTACTCGAGTAAAAGTACTCGGTCCTTGTACTCGAGTAAAAGTACTCGGTCCTTGTACTCGAGTAAAAGTACTCGGTCCTTGTACTCGAGTAAAAGTACTCGGTCCTTGTACTCGAGTAAAAGTACTCGGTCCTTGTACTCGAGTAAAAGTACTCGGTCCTTGTACTCGAGTAAAAGTACTCGGTCCTTGTACTCGAGTAAAAGTACTCGGTCCTTGTACTCGAGTAAAAGTACTCGAGTAAAAGTACTCGAGTAAAAGTACTCGGTCCTTGTACTCGAGTAAAAGTACTCGGTCCTTGTACTCGAGTAAAAGTACTCGGGTCCTTGTACTCGAGTCAAAGTACTCGGGTCCTTGTACTCGAGTCAAAGTACTCGGTCCTTGTACTCGAGTCAAAGTACTCGAGTAAAAGTACTCGAGTCAAAGTACTCGGGTCTTGTACTCGGGTCTTGTACTCAAAATGGTACTTATGGCGTGTTTCCACAGCAGCAGGTCGCTCGCTTTAAGCGTGCCGAGCCGTGCGGGGCCCGTCTCTGGTTGCGTTTCCACTTGGCCTAGTTTTGGCCCGGGGCGAACCGACTAAATCGTGGTTCTAGGGCCAGGAGCAACCGGGCTGAGCATGCTAAACTAGAGAGAATCGCTGGCCAGGGGGCTACAACGACAACAAGATGAACATATTTGACCGTGATTTAATTGTAAGACACGGTTTCTGAATGATGCCGAAGTAACAACACACTGATACCGGTTAGTAAAAACATGAATTAATGCTTTGAGTCTGAGACAGACGGCAGAGAAACACCCTTTAAAATGCGTGTTTTCTAAATGTAGCTTGGCTAAGCTAACGTCCACACTCACAGCAACGGCCTACAGACATAAATAAAGCAGCGACTGTATCCTCCATGACACAGGCAGTCTGTGGTTTGTACTTGTTTCACTTCTGTCTAGTTTCTGAACAGATATGAGGAGCTGAGAGCTCTGAGGGCTAACGGCTAACGGCTGTGTTGTTTATCTGGGGCGCTCATTGAAGATGACGTCACGGCTCCGCCTACACTGCGTTACTATGGTAACTGCCCCAGTTCCTAAACTGTAATGGAAGCGCAGCATTAAAGTGAGCCTAACCAAACCGAGCGAGGCCTGCAGTGGAAACGCGCCATTAGCTGCTTGTAAGTGAAGGTCCTGCATTGAAGAGACTTCAGCCTCCTCCCGAGCCCTCAGCCTGCTCCCGAGCCCTCAGCCTGCTCCCGAGCCCTCAGCCTGCTCCCGAGCCCTCAGCCTGCTCCCGAGCCCGCAGCCTGCTCCCGAGCCCTCAGCCTGCTCCCGAGCCCTCAGCCTCATCCCGAGCCCTCGGCCTGCTCCCGAGCCCTCGGCCTGCTCCCGAGCCCTCAGCCTGCTCCCGAGCCCTCAGCCTCCTCCCCAGCCCTCAGCCTGCTCCCGAGCCCTCAGCCTCCTCCCGAGCCCTCAGCCTGCTCCCGAGCCCTCAGCCTGCTCCCGAGCCCTCAGCCTGCTCCCGAGCCCTCAGCCTGCTCCCGAGCCCTCAGCCTGCTCCCGAGCCCTCAGCCTCCTCCCGAGCCCGCAGCCTGCTCCCGAGCCCTCAGCCTGCTCCCGAGCCCTCAGCCTGCTCCCGAGCCCTCAGCCTGCTCCCGAGCCCTCAGCCTGCTCCCGAGCCCTCAGCCTCATCCCGAGCCCTCAGCCTGCTCCCGAGCCCTCAGCCTGCTCCCGAGCCCTCAGCCTCCTCCCGAGCCCTCAGCCTGCTCCCGAGCCCTCAGCCTGCTCCCGAGCCCTCAGCCTGCTCCCGAGCCCTCAGCCTGCTCCCGAGCCCTCAGCCTGCTCCCGAGCCCTCCGCTCAGCCTCGCTCCTGAGCCTAGGATAACTTTTTCCATATTAAATTCAACATACTAAACTAGACTTTACATTTTCTCTTCATACTTTGATGTCAAATGATACATTGATCACACACTGATACACTTTTCATACATGTTAATTATTTTATATTTGAAATACACAGTATTATAGCGCGGCTCATCGGCAAGTTCAGTGTAATTTAAATCAGGAGAGACGGTGTTGATAAAAATACATTTATTGTAGAGATACACAAATGAATGTAATGGAGTTTTGGCGATTAGGCCCCGTTGTGCAGGAGTATCATTCGGGAGGGGAGCACCGATGCGATGAAACCCCCCACCGGGTCTAGACACTGGGGGTGGTGGATGGATGGTTGGGGTCGGTCTGAAGGGGAGGGGCTGCGTTGAGTCACCTGAAATGACAGCTGTCAGATGGGAGAGAGCAGATCTTAAAGGGTTCGCGGAGCGCTATGATAGGCTTGTGAGAATAGAGCGAAGTGATTGGTTAAGCTGGGGAGTGACGCCCCCGAGAGGAGAGAGAGGAGTAACATGGGAATAGTCAATGCATGAGGAAAGAAGGACTTCCTGGTTGAGCTTAATTTCTATTAACGATGTAACTAAACCAAAGGACGCAAAGCCACGTCTGGAGTGATAGCCTGCATTATGGGATGGCCTTTTATCCCCGGGTTGATGACTTGAACACCTGAAACACACATGAGAGCCAGCAAGCAGAACGGGAACACACAGGGACCCCTAGTGGAGGGAGGGGGTCCTAACAATAGGAAACCAAACATATGCTTTATATATACACATTTTTTTAAATAACCAATATTTTTTTCACATTAACGTTTTTTTAAAATATGTAGAAATGTAAAGGAAAAATGTGTGTTAAATGACAATATACTTTCCACATACTACACTCTTTCATATTTCATTTTTCCACATACTTATAAGACTTTTTCCATATTTAAAACTGATTAATACTCAGGGTGTGAGCAGGGCGGCCTCTGCTGGAGACTCACTGCATTGCACCAGAAACACAAAGTCACTGCATAAGTTCATCATTTATTATATATATATATATAATAATAATAATACATGGGATTTTTATAGCGCTTTTCCTAATGCCAAAGACGCTTAAATATTATTATTATTTTACTAAAGATATTAATATATTATATATGCTATTGTTGAAAACACAGAGACCAAAATACATCAATAAATACATTGAATAAAAGGATTCACAGAAGGTTTCTCATTTCTCTAATTCCCCCCTTCCACTTCGAGCGATATAATTACTAACAGCACTTATATACTAACTGGCTCCTCTGAAGCCAGCTGAGTAGCACTTGAAATGTTTGGCTCTATGAAACCTGATGTCCTTTATGATTCAGTTTTCTTCAAGGTTGTGTCTTCCTGGTCGAATGAACTTATTGTGAGTCGCTTTGGATAAAAGCCTGGAGGAGTGGAGGGGGGCTGACGGGGAGAGGAGGGGAAGCAGCAGGCGGGCCGTTTCTCAATCGCGAGGATGCTTGCTTGGTAGCACATGTCTTCCGAGTCACTTCCTTCAGAAGCTAGGCAAGAATCCTTCCTGGCATTTGGAAAAGGAAGAGTGGAACAGGCTAGCAAGTGTGCGTCATATGAGGCCCCGTTTTACATTTTCCGCCACAGATTTGGGGAAATTGGTCCGTGCGCAAAGCATTGTGGGGATTTTAAGTACGCGAAGTCTCCACCTCGAAATTACCCCCAAACCAAAGACGCAGCCTCGGTGGAATTCCAAGTATGCTGGAGATTGGAACAGTCCTTCGGCGGCACTCGATGACTTAGCATCCTTGACATATTGGCTTGGAAGCCAGTATCCTCGAGATTGAGAAACGGCCGCGGTGAGAGAAATGAGACGTCCTTCAACATGGCACGCTGAAATCCATTTCCGGGTCGCTACCGGAGGAGTCGAGAGTCGAGGAGGGGTCGGGAGGAATTGTGTCACAAAAAGGCAATACTATATAGGTACATACATCACAAGTCATTTGACGATCAATAAGTGACAAAAATAATGAATCTGAAATGATCAGAATCAGAACAAGTTGTTAAATAAAATAAACCCCTAACCACAGCGACAACGAATGTTCAATAACAATTGTATAAATAATGGACTTTCCCTTTTTTAAATCACTGTTCAAATGGACTATTTTGAAGAGGGGACACATGTTGATGTGGAAGAGACATGGAGAAGAGGGGACACATGTTGATGTAGAAGAGACATGAAGAAGAGGGGACACATGTTGATGTAGAAGAGACATGGAGAAGAGGGGACACATGTTGATGTAGAAGAGACATGAAGAAGAGAGGACACATGTTGATGTAGAAGAGACATGAAGAAGAGGGGACACATGTTGATGTAGAAGAGACATGAAGAAGAGGGGACACATGTTGATGTAGAAGAGACATGAAGAAGAGGGGACACATGTTGATGTAGAAGAGACATGAAGAAGAGGGACACATGTTGATGTAGAAGAGACATGAAGAAGAGAGGACACATGTTGATGTAGAAGAGACATGAAGAAGAGAGGGACACATGTTGATGTAGGAGAGACATGAAGAAGAGGGGACACGTGTTGATGTTGAAGAGACATGGAGAAGAGGGGACACATGTTGATGTAGAAGAGACATGAAGAAGAGGGGACACGTGTTGATGTAGAAGAGACATGGAGAAGAGGGGACACATGTTGATGAAGAAGAGACATGGAGAAGAGGGGACACATGTTGATGTAGAAGAGACATGAGGAAGTGACCTTGGTCCAGCAGAAAGGAGACGAGGAGGCGAGGTACAGTCAGAACATCCTTTTATTCAATCAGGTAAAGGTGTTGCTCTTGTCAAACTGTGTTTTATTATTATTATGGAAAAGAAACTGTAACACATGCATTTCACCAGGGGCTCTGGGGGGTCCGCTGAGGACGGGGCGGGGGGGGGAGGGGGAGGAGCACTCGCTTTCGCTCTAACCTAAAATCTGCCCGGCAGCTTATACAGGACGTCTACAAGTAAAACGAATAAAACAGAAAAAACGGCGGACGGTTCGACTGGGCTCTGTGAACGGTGCCGGGGCGACACACACACACACACACGCACGCACGCACACACGCACGCACACACACACACACACACACGCGCAGCCCCTCTCCGATATGGCTTCTCAAACTGTGATGCGTTCACTTGTCAAAGGCTTGATTGATAATACTGCTGCTGGCTTCGATTGCTTTGGACAGTAAGAAGTTGCATATCTCAGATCGATGATTCTGTTCTCGTCGTTTTGCTGGTGGAATTTTACGGTGCTGTGTTTTTTACAACTTATTTGTTTAGAAACCCATATCGCTTTGGTCAATCAAACACGGCGATGTGTCCTCGAATGGCGTCGGTGAATACTCTCGGATGATTGTGCTGAATCGGCGAGCCTCGTCAGTCTCTGGGGGAACCGGTCCGCGTCCGGATAAGGTGCTTCACGTCTTTTAATTATTCCTTTTAAAAAGTACAAAATAACTCACTCGGCCGCTCCAAAGGCGCGTGGTTACGGTGTGCGCGCCTTAGATACGCAGACACACGAAAATAATTTAATCCAAATTCAATTATAACACAAATAAATAGCGGTCCCATATCCCGCCGCGCGTTAGACCGAGTGCTCGTATCCCTCCGCCAGGTGGGACTACTTGTTGAGCCCCAGCGCAGCCCAGAGCCCCGTGGTGTAACTTGTTCACTTACATTAGCGCTGGCTGAATGGAGAAGCTGAAAACATGGGTATGGTAATACAATGTGAAGCGTACAGAGACGAGGGTAACATGCGAGCGGACTGCGTTCTGCCCGGACGTTCAGAGGAAAGGGAGGAAGAGGAGGGGGAGGGGGAGGAAGAGGCTACGGACTAACCCGGTGTCCGAGATGGACAGAAGACACAGAGGAGGAAGCAAGACAGATTAAGCTTTTCTTAATTATTCAACGATAAAAAGAGGAACTAAATCACACCAATGTCCTTTAGTACTATGTATACTGCTTGAAGAAGAAGAGGAGGAAGAGGAAGAGGAAGAGGAAGAGGAAGAAGAAGAAGTATGAAGGAGGGGAACGCAGTTTTTTTTTGGGCACTCAGGATTACGTTGTGATGGAGTCTGTGAACAAAAGGCACTTTTTAGGGACGACCTTTAAGATGCTCTGAGTCTAGAAACGCTACGTCACCAAACAAGTATTTATAATCATTTACAAAGGGAGAGAGAGGGGACGGGGGGGGGAAGAGGGGACGGAGGGGACGGGGAGTTCACTCTAACGGGTCCCTCTCCCGAAACACCAAATATCGCCGACATTTGGGAAAAAGTTCGTCCAACAAACTGATTTTCCCTCGGGGGGGGAGGAGCCTGTCGTCACGGGGATGACGAGCCCCTCCCCAGAACATAAGAGAAATAGAGTAATGCATGTTTTGCTAATATGTATGTATAATAGAGATTATTCTTTCTACCAAAGCACCAGGTTTCATCGTGATATATATTCGTATGAGTTGCACCGTTGTTCCTTCAGCCCTCTCCTACATTTTAGAAAATCATAAGAAAGATTGCATAAAAAATAAGAGGAAATAAAACGTTTTCCCCGACCTCCGCGTACAAAGACTGGGATATTTTTCGCGCCCTCGTATTTAGAGTCCCGGAGCTCGCGGACTTCAAAACAAAAATAAGAAAACGTCGAGGATTTTTCCCTCTTTTTCTCGTGACACCCTCAAAACAATCGCTAACAACAAAGACCTCTACCAAGGCATTGCACATGGCTCAATCAACATACATCATTTAGGTTCAAGAACAACGCCGCCGCCGCCGCCGTCCCGTTTGGGCTCTATCGTATCCCGTGTTTTTTTTTAAGAGTTGTACAGATGCTTCAAAAAATAACTAGACTGCCACAGAGCTTATCTTGCAAATAAAAACAAAATGTATATATCTATAAATATATATGTGTGTTATATATATAGATCATCTAGTGAGCTGTCGCTTCCCTCTCACCGTCGCTCCGGACATAAATGTTTTTTCACTATAGCTTATATGTGAGAAAAAATAACCTGAATTCATGTTTGATAAATTGCATAATGGGAATACAGAGGCACTTCCATAGGTTAGAAAATAAATCAGTCTCTCCGGAGAGATGTCGGCCCACTATGTCGTGTTTCCCTGCAGTGAAGAACAGGCAGTCCAGTTATTTAGTGAGGTCGGATGGGTGATTTATCAGGGACTGAATATTATGTTGTGGGCGAATGATATAAAAGCATGAAAGGCTTCCTCAGATTGTCTACTTTTAAGACTTCCCTTTGAATTGCACGGGGGGGGGGCGTTAATAGTGAGTGGTCTTTATACGTCTGTGTGTTGGCTGGTGTGATTGTTTTAGTGCAGTTTTGATCATTAAGGGCTTATCGATTCACAACAGAGTGGTGCAGGGACGAAGTTAGCTTCTTCCTGGTTCCCTCCACAAAACGCCAAGGGGATTTCTCCATGGGATTTCGGATTATCGCCGAAAATAACCTCTGTGATAAACAAGCTAAGCTAAAGGAGGCTAATGTTGGGCTATAAAGGAACTACAGCACGGTCACATGACTTTAGGTCACCACCGCTAAGCTAAAGGAGGCTAATGTTGGGCTATAAAGGAACTACAGCACGGTCACATGACTTTAGGTCACCACCGCTAAGCTAAAGGAGGCTAATGTTGGGACTATAAAGGAACTACAGCACGGTCACATGACTTCACGTCACCACCGCTAAGCTAAAGGTGGCTAATGTTGGGCTATAAAGGAACTACAGCACGGTCACATGACTTTAGCTCACCACCGCTAAGCTAAAGGTGGCTAAAGTTGGGCTATAAAGGAACTACAGCACGGTCACATGACTTTAGCTCACCACCGCTAAGCTAAAGGCTAAGCTAAAGGCTAAGCTAAAGGAGGCTAATGTTCGGCGTGATGCCGTTTAGTCGTCTCATTTAGACACTTGTTAGCAATCGCCGTTTTTTAAATTCAATAGGGGGTATTTACTGATGTTGTGGAAGGGTAAATGTATCTCCAAAATTAAAAGCTGACGTCATTCGGCTTCACGTCACCGCCGCTAAGCTAAATGCGGCTAATGTTCAGCGTCTTGACGTCGTTTTTAAACTCACCAGTGGGGTATTTATGCCGTACAATTAAAATATCTCCAGCTTGTGTTAACCACAGAACTTATTTCCAGTTTCTAACCGAAAACCTTCCAGACGAGGGACCAGGAAGCGCTAAAAATGCTAACTAACTTCCGCGCTCATTCATTCATTCCTGCACCACTCAATAGGGGGTGTGCTGGTGTGTGTGTGTGTGTGTGTGTAGGGGGGGGATATCCTTTTTTTCCTGTGCACTAAATCAGATTTGTGCACCGTGTGATCGTCCACCTCAGCCTCAGAGGCCCTCGCTCCGCTCAGATATGTCACATATTCATTATTTTGCTCCGCAGTGTGGCCGCTGTGCTCTTTGAGCCTCGGCCCGTCTGGGAGTGTAAACATCAGGGTAAACTTTTCCAGGAGACAGAAGGAAGATTTACTCTCTCTTTTTCTCCCGTTTTCAGCAACCTTCCCTCCTCGGTTCGGTTTGTCTATCACTCTCTTCTCCACCGGCAGCCTGACCCGGGTCAAACAGCTGATTATCTGTGTGTGTGTGTGTGTGTGTGTGTCCGCAGGTACATTAACTTCCTGTGATTGTCAAAAACCCTGCAAGTCCAGGTTCATCTGGCGCCGAGGAATATTACACCAGTTTGATCGTGTGGAGCTTTTTTAAGCTAATTGTTAGACAAGAAAATGGACGCCACGCGCACCGTGGTACAGAGGAAGCTAGCAGACGGTTAGCTTAGCTTAGCTTAGCACAAAGACTGGAAACGGGGAGGAAACAGCTAGGCTAGCATTTAAGCTACGTGTATGCTAACCGTAGTGTGCATGGGCCCTAGGAAGCTAAAAATAATGCTATCAAACACATATTTACTCCCAATATGTCTCAATAATTTAGCGTAATTCCTATTTAAATTGTTAAAAGCAGGAGTTATTCAAATATGTATTGGATAGGATACAGGATACTGAACCTGGTTATTTAAAATACATTTGTTAATCCTAATATTTGTATGTCTTTTCTTAGAATAGTGCACAAATCAACGTGTTGCTAGCCCCTGTTACCAGCCTTAATGCTAAGCTAGGCTAACCAGCTAGCTTCGTAGCTCGCGTACAGACGCGTTCTTCTCGTCTAACTCTTGGTCAAAATCCTTGATCTCCCCAAAATAAACGCCCTTCTATGTCTCTGTTTGCGTCGTCACTGTTTGACCCGGGTCAGCCGCACCCTGTCGTCACCGCCTCAACATCCCACGTCTTATTGTGTTTCTCTATAAGGTGCTGTCATTCAAATACAAAACAATTAAAAAATAGTACAAATCCAAAAGGAATAAATTCAAATAAGAGAGAACACACAAGAGATAACAAAATCATTCATCTACATTACAATAAGAGGGCAAAGGGGGAACCAATAGCTGCTGTCTAAAGTCAGTACACACACACACACACACACACACACGCACACACAGGGATTATCCGTGTGTGTGTGTGGGTGTCTAATTGAATCGTTCACTGGGCTACGTGTGTGTGTAGAATACAGATATGGTAACACACACCTCCACCTATGGATACTACGATCTAAAACGGTGTGTGTGTGTGTGTTTTTAATCATGTTCATGGTGTGTGTGTGTTGTGCGGGGAAAGTGAGCGGAGGCCAATGATTGGTCGATGAGGGGGGGGGGTGGAGTTGTTTCCTCTTTAAAACTCTCATCAGAAGGGTTCACCTCCCATGCCTGGCAGGTAAATAGTGCACATCGTTAGGATTAGTGTTAATTGATTCAGCTTCTAGTGCAACCCTTAAATGGAGATACGTTTTGGCATGGTCTCTCTCTAGTTAGTAGCAGGGTAAAAAGGGACTTTGTCGAGTCTTTTCAGAGGGACATTTGGACAATTTGGGGGACGTCACAGGACTGCAGCTTTCAGCGGACACCTTTGTGGATGCGATGCGGGGGGGGATGTGATGTAGGAACCTGATTTTGTCGGTTTTTCTCTGTCGTTCTTTAAACAAAACTGCTCAGTCGAGCTTCCTCCCGGGCGTCCATCTTGTCCATTCGTCGTCGTCTCCTCCTCTCCATCCGCCTCCGGCCGGATACAATGGGTTCCTCTGGAAAGCTGCTGTGGTTTCCTGCGTGGCTTCGGGTGTGTTTCCTAAAATATCGGGCGGGACGTACTGTCGGGTCGGTGGGTTTGTTGGAGGACAGGTTTTGAATCTCTCTCTTCTTATTTCCGATTGTAAAGAAAGAACTCTGGTGGTGGCTGCTTGGGGCACAGATCTCGTCAGAGGAACCAAGACTGAAACAGAAGAGGAGGAAGAAGGGAGTGAGTTGACAACAGACAGCTCCTCGTATCTGTTCAGAAACTAGACAGAAGTGAAACAAGTACAAACCACAGACTGCCTGTGTCATGGAGGATACAGGCGCTGCTTTATTCATGTCTGTCGGCCGTTGTTGTGAGTGTGGACGGTCGGAGCATATATAACGTTCGCTTAGCTGATCTCCATTCAGAAAACATGCATTTTAAAGGGTGTCTCGCCTGCCGTCTGTCTGCAGACTCAAAGCGTTAACTCATGGTTTTTACTAACCGGTATCAGTGTGTTGTTACTTCATCATTTAGAAACGTGTATTACAATTAAATCACGGTCAAATATGTTCATCTTGTTGTAGTCGTAGCTGCCTTGCTCTATTGTGCACAGGTTTCTCTTGTGCACGTCGAAAGAGAAACCCGTCGTCCCGGTGTCGGGCCTCACTCCGGCAGCACACGTCTGTATGTCTGTAGCGCACTTTCTGTGTTTTCGCCTTTTCGGTTTGGCGGCACTAAATGGCCGCTCAGCGTGATCCGGGTGCAGATCGGGGTCGGATTGATCTGGCAGCAAAACCCTGGACGTCGAGCTTTGGAAACTCCTCCGAGCCTCAGGGAGGGAAGCGGCCCCTTGTTGTGTTTGACTCCAACAGGTTGCATGAATAACTATTTCTGCCCTCCAGCGTCCCAGCATGCTTTGCTTTCGGGCAGCGACTCTCCTTCTCTTACACACACACACACACACACACCCCCCGGTTAGACTCATGGCAGCAGACACACACCACCCTCTTTTCTTTCCTTAAACTCGAGATCAAATGGCTGTGACATCATGTCTGGTTGCTGGGGGGTAACGAGACGGCCGGGACGTGACTCTTTAAAGGGCCAAAAAACCCTGTCACCCCCTCCTCGTATACTCTCTCCACGCAGTACCTCACACCGACCACTGGGGGGCGACAGGAGCCCACAGAGCGAGGGGTTAGCGTATTTTTACTCCACTACCAACTGTGCGGGGTCCTAGCAGTCTGTGGTGAAGCATGCTTACTCAAATATCTGTGTTTTATAAATTGGGGTTTTCTATTTTGTTTTTAAATGTTTGTACATCGAGTATGAGAGTTTTTCAGTCTGTGTGTTTAAATGTGCTGTATAAATAAAGTTGGATTGAATATCATTAATTCCATCCATCTTCTCCGCTTATCCGTGGTCGGGTCGCGGGGGTAGCAGTTCCAGCAGAGAGCCCCCCCTCATCAAGCAGCTCTCACCCTGCGGGGTCCCAAGGCGCTCCCAGGCCAGAGAATTCATTCATTCAAAAATATATAAATGTTACTTTGAATTATATTTAAGCCTCAAGGATCCTTATTAGGACATTCTGCCACCACCACCTGATCGGACATGTTGTTATTTCTCACACAGCTGATGTTTAAATGGTCAACAAACCACTTTAAGTCACTTTGAGATGCAGTTTCTGTGTGTGTGTGTGTGTGTGTGTGTGTGTGTGTGTGTGGAGAGTTTCTATTTATTATGTGGTATTTCTTTTGTATAGTTGCAAACAAACCCAAGCTGTCAAATGTGTACTGAAGTCCTGCAGCATCTCTCCACCACAGCATCCTTAACTATCAGCGGCTCAAATCGGCACTTGGATAAATTGCAATGAATCCCCGTATTAACCCCTCGCTGCCTTCTTATTGGGACTGCTTCCTGTATTTCATGTGCTCCCTCTCTCTGTTTCTTATCCTATATCTATAGAGCTGCTCGGGTCTTGATAGATTGAGTGGGGAGTTCATGAGATCTTTCCAAGAATAACTTTTATCCGATGACTTTTGACCTCTCTGTCTGTGTCTGTGTTTTCTCTTGTTCCGATTAGCCACGTCTTTGTTCTCGTCTTGTTTCTATATCTACGCCGGGACCCGGAGTCGAGGCTGATCCTCTTGCTGTACTCCTGTGTCTCGGATCCTCTATCCTGAGTTCTGGATTAAGTCGTGGACTTCGTCTGAGGACAGAGGGTCTGAGGAGAGAGGGTCTGAGGGTCTAAGGACAGAGGGTCTAAGGACAGAGGGTCTGAGGACAGAGGGTCTGAGGAGAGAGGGTCTGAGGGTCTAAGGACAGAGGGTCTAAGGACAGAGGGTCTGAGGACAGAGGGTCTGAGGAGAGAGGGTCTGAGGGTCTAAGGACAGAGGGTCTGAGGACAGAGGGTCTGAGGGTCTAAGGACAGAGGGTCTAAGGACAGAGGGTCTAAGGATAGAGGGTCTAAGGACAGAGGGTCTGAGGACAGAGGGTCTGAGGACAGAGGGTCTAAGGACAGAGGGTCTGAGGACAGAGGGTCTGAGGACAGAGGGTCTAAGGACAGAGGGTCTAAGGACAGAGAGTCTGAGGATAGAGGGTCTGAGGACAGAGGGTCTGAGGACAGAGGGTCTGAGGACAGAGGGTCTAAGGACAGAGGGTCTGAGGACAGAGGGTCTAAGGACAGAGGGTCTGAGGACAGAGGGTCTTTCGGCTCCACCAAACATCGTTTATAAATGTGCTGTATAAATAAATCTTGATTTGATTATTTTCCAGAGACTGATTTCCATTGGACGTCACTTTTATGGACACTTCAGTATTCTGAATCTGAACCAATGAATGCGTCAGTCTCGAGCAGCCGCACGACGAACGCATCAATGCGACACCACGAATCACAGTAATCCAGATACACGTATTATATTTTCAAACTGGCTCTCCGGCATTCGTCTTTTGGTACTATACGTTTATTTTCGCACACACACACACTATATATTGAAGTGTCTTTGAGCATTAGGAAAAGCCCATGTATTATTATATCATTATTAATACGTGTATCTGTTCTCATGGCGGCGGCCCTGGGTCTGTCGCACGACGAGAAACAGCTCTACGCCAAAAGTACTAAATATATGAATAATTGACGTGTTTTTGGCCGCGTCTCCCGTCTCCTTATTGATGTTCGGGTCTGACTAACGTCTGCCGTCTGGTTCTACTTTCACACGCAGAACCAAAGCACACAGAGCTAATGGTTAGCATGTGCCTTTCAGAGAAGAGGACACGGAGAAAGATTGATGATGATCCGCAGAGAAAAGTGATCACAAGACGGAGAGTGTGTCGAGAGGGGGAGTATTTATAATCAGAATGGGGTGTCTCTACTTTAAAGAGTCCTCTCCTGCTGATCTTCAGGTGTATATCAGTATGTAGTGTCTCTACTTTAAAGAGTCCTCTCCTGCTGATGTTCAGGTGTATATCAGTATGTAGTGTCTCTACTTTAAAGAGTCCTCTCCTGCTGATGTTCAGGTGTATATCAGTATGTAGTGTCTCTACTTTAAAGAGTCCTCTCCTGCTGATGTTCAGGTGTTTATCAGTATGTAGTGTCTCTACTTTAAAGAGTCCTCTCCTGCTGATGTTCAGGTGTATATCAGTATGTAGTGTCTCTACTTTAAAGAGTCCTCTCCTGCTGATGTTCAGGTGTATATCAGTATGTAGTGTCTCTACTTTAAAGAGTCCTCTCCTGCTGATGTTCAGGTGTATATCAGCATGTAGTGTCTCTACTTTAAAGAGTCCTCTCCTGCTGATGTTCAGGTGTATATCAGCATGTGGTGTCTCTACTTTAAAGAGTCCTCTCCTGCTGATGTTCAGGTGTATATCAGTATGTAGTGTCTCTACTTTAAAGAGTCCTCTCCTGCTGATGTTCAGGTGTATATCAGTATGTAGTGTCTCTACTTTAAAGAGTCCTCTCCTGCTGATGTTCAGGTGTATATCAGTATGTAGTGTCTCTACTTTAAAGAGTTCTCTCCTGCTGATGTTCAGGTGTATATCAGTATGTAGTGTCTCTACTTTAAAGAGTCCTCTCCTGCTGATGTTCAGGTGTATATCAGTATGTAGTGTCTCTACTTTAAAGAGTCCTCTCCTGCTGATGTTCAGGTGTATATCAGTATGTAGTGTCTCTACTTTAAAGAGTCCTCTCCTGCTGATGTTCAGGTGTTTATCAGTATGTAGTGTCTCTACTTTAAAGAGTCCTCTCCTGCTGATGTTCAGGTGTATATCAGTATGTAGTGTCTCTACTTTAAAGAGTCCTCTCCTGCTGATGTTCAGGTGTATATCAGTATGTAGTGTCTCTACTTTAAAGAGTCCTCTCCTGCTGATGTTCAGGTGTATATCAGTATGTAGTGTCTCTACTTTAAAGAGTCCTCTCCTGCTGATGTTCAGGTGTTTATCAGTATGTAGTGTCTCTACTTTAAAGAGTCCTCTCCTGCTGATGTTCAGGTGTATATCAGTATGTAGTGTCTATACTTTAAAGAGTCCTCTCCTGCTGATGTTCAGGTGTATATCAGTATGTAGTGTCTCTACTTTAAAGAGTCCTCTCCTGCTGATGTTCAGGTGTATATCAGTATGTAGTGTCTCTACTTTAAAGAGTCCTCTCCTGCTGATGTTCAGGTGTATATCAGTATGTAGTGTCTCTACTTTAAAGAGTTCTCTCCTGCTGATGTTCAGGTGTATATCAGTATGTAGTGTCTCTACTTTAAAGAGTCCTCTCCTGCTGATGTTCAGGTGTATATCAGTATGTAGTGTCTCTACTTTAAAGAGTCCTCTCCTGCTGATGTTCAGGTGTATATCAGTATGTAGTGTCTCTACTTTAAAGAGTCCTCTCCTGCTGATGTTCAGGTGTTTATCAGTATGTAGTGTCTCTACTTTAAAGAGTCCTCTCCTGCTGATGTTCAGGTGTATATCAGTATGTAGTGTCTCTACTTTAAAGAGTCCTCTCCTGCTGATGTTCAGGTGTATATCAGTATGTAGTGTCTCTACTTTAAAGAGTCCTCTCCTGCTGATGTTCAGGTGTATATCAGTATGTAGTGTCTCTACTTTAAAGAGTCCTCTCCTGCTGATGTTCAGGTGTTTATCAGTATGTAGTGTCTCTACTTTAAAGAGTCCTCTACTGCTGATGTTCAGGTGTATATCAGTATGTAGTGTCTATACTTTAAAGAGTCCTCTCCTGCTGATGTTCAGGTGTATATCAGTATGTAGTGTCTCTACTTTAAAGAGTCCTCTCCTGCTGATGTTCAGGTGTATATCAGCATGTAGTGTCTCTACTTTAAAGAGTCCTCTCCTGCTGATGTTCAGGTGTATATCAGTATGTAGTGTCTCTACTTTAAAGAGTTCTCTCCTGCTGATGTTCAGGTGTATATCAGTATGTAGTGTCTCTACTTTAAAGAGTCCTCTCCTGCTGATGTTCAGGTGTATATCAGTATGTAGTGTCTCTACTTTAAAGAGTCCTCTCCTGCTGATGTTCAGGTGTATATCAGTATGTAGTGTCTCTACTTTAAAGAGTCCTCTCCTGCTGATGTTCAGGTGTATATCAGTATGTAGTGTCTCTACTTTAAAGAGTCCTCTCCTGCTGATGTTCAGGTGTATATCAGTATGTAGTGTCTCTACTTTAAAGAGTCCTCTCCTGCTGATGTTCAGGTGTATATCAGTATGTAGTGTCTCTACTTTAAAGAGTCCTCTCCTGCTGATGTTCAGGTGTATATCAGTATGTAGTGTCTCTACTTTAAAGAGTCCTCTCCTGCTGATGTTCAGGTGTATATCAGTATGTAGTGTCTCTACTTTAAAGAGTCCTCTCCTGCTGATGTTCAGGTGTATATCAGTATGTAGTGTCTCTACTTTAAAGAGTCCTCTCCTGCTGATGTTCAGGTGTATATCAGTATGTAGTGTCTCTACTTTAAAGAGTCCTCTCCTGCTGATGTTCAGGTGTATATCAGTATGTAGTGTCTCTACTTTAAAGAGTCCTCTCCTGCTGATGTTCAGGTGTATATCAGTATGTAGTGTCTCTAAGGAGGAGTAGTGAGGAAGGGGGAATACCGTCAGTAATGGGGGGAAATGGAAAGTGAGAGTGCAGAGAAACAGATTGAGGATGAGCTTCAGATGTGTCCATGTGTTCAGAGCCTCCAGGTGGGAGGGGTGACACACTAATGAGAAAAGTACTGGTAGCAATGGAGGAGGGAATGAACCAAGGAGGGGAGGAGGGAGGAGGGAGGGAGTGAGGAAGAAAAGCAAGGGTTTTGATGAAACAAAGTCGATTTACTGAAGTATTTTGACATGCCTGTACTCGGGTATTTCCATTGTTTACTACTTTACTTTACACATGTTTCTGGTATCAGTACTTTACTCCACTTTCTGACGACTTTTTACTTTCTACTTCTTACATGTTGAACTCAAATACCTGTACTTTCTACTTCTCACATGTTGAACTCAAATACCTGTACTTTCTACTTCTGACATGTTGAACTCAAATACCTGTACTTTCTACTTCTTACATGTTGAACACAAATACCTGTACTTTCTACTTCTTACATGTTGAACTCAAATACCTGTACTTTCTACTTCTTACATGTTGAACTCAAATACCTGTACTTTCTACTTCTCACATGTTGAACTCAAATACCTGTACTTTCTACTTCTACATGTTGAACTCAAATACCTGTACTTTCTACTTCTCACATGTTGAACTCAAATACCTGTACTTTCTACTTCTCACATGTTGAACTCAAATACCTGTACTTTCTACTTCTCACATGTTGAACTCAAATACCTGTACTTTCTACTTCTTACATGTTGAACTCAAATACCTGTACTTTCTACTTCTCACATGTTGAACCCAAATACCTGTACTTTCTACTTCTTACATGTTGAACTCAAATACCTGTACTTTCTATCACATTTACTCACATAGTAGAAATGTTAATAATTTAGGTTTTGGGAGAAGGGGTGGAATTAAAAAGGTGTAAACTTCTTCCCAACCCTTTTCGGATGTGTAATATTTGTGTTCATCAATTTGATACTGCTTAATTTGGTCCAGTATGATAATTCTCTTGTTTCATTTAATTATTATTATTATAATGTTTTGTACATATATTGTTTTACACGTCCGAAATACATCAAATCAAATCATCAGAGTGTTTCTCTACCTGCGTCTGCTGCGGGATGTTCAGAAAGTTGTTGTCCCGTGATCCGATGCCGACAAACCTGTTGGAAGCTGAGGCGCCTGGCGTGGAGTATGCTGGAGGAACAGAGGAGAGACAAAAGGTCAGGGAGCTGGTGGTTTAAAGGAATAGAAAAGTGGTGCAGGGAGGACGTATTTCTATGATGGACCCTGAAGGCAGCATCTACCTGGTCCAATGGGACATTTCTCCACGTGGTTTTGGATTATTGCAGAAAATATTCTCAACATTTATGATACTTACACGTTTAGTTCAGCAGGATCATCTCCACATATTAACGTTAGGCTATATAGGAACCACAGCACGGCCACATGACTTCACGTCACCACCGCTAAGCTAAATGCGGTTAATGTTGGGCTATAAAGGAACTACAGCACGGTCACACGACTTCACGTCACCACCGCTAAGCTAAAGGCGGCTAATGTTGGGCTATAAAGGAACTACAGCTCGGTCACATGACTTCACGTCACCACCGCTAAGCTAAAGGAGGCTAATGTTGGGCTATAAAGGAACTACAGCACGGTCACATGACTTCAAGTCACCACCGCTAAGCTAAAGGCGGCTAATGTTGGGCTATAAAGGAACTACAGCACGGTCACATGACTTCACGTCACCACCGCTAAGCTAAAGGCGGCTAATGTTGGGCTATAAAGGAACTACAGCACGGTCACATGACTTCATGTCACCACCGCTAAGCTAAAGGAGGCTAATGTTCGGGCTATAAAGGAACTTCAGCACGGTCACATGACTTCACATCACCACCGCTGCTACTGGTAGGCAGATTATGTTACCTTTGACCAGAGCCAGGCTAGCTGTTTATCCGTTTCCAGTCTTTATGCTAAGCTAAGCTACTTCATATATATCGTATATTTAGTGGTAACTCATGCCAGGAAAAAAAGGGTCAAACTTTCCATTAAGAAAGTATAGCAAACCGTAAACTTAATGGATTATAAACCTTGTGATAAATTAATTTACTAAAACAGAAAGTACTGATATATTGCATTGAGGTCATCAAAACTCAACGGACAAGTGTCTAATATGCAAACTTCGATTTCCCTGAGTGATTAAATCCCGCTGATGAGCTCAGTTTGAAGTGATTGATCACAGTAGGATCCTGACATTGAGGGATCAGTCGGGGACTTTAAAAACCCACTGGCATCAAAGCTTCTGACAAATTTAGGGCAGTTCTTCGGTACCCAACGGACTCCAGCTTCTGAAACTCACTGAGGGATTGCAGTGTGTAGACTTATGTGTTTGTGTGGAGGAAAAGGAGGCAAGAAGAAAAAGAAGAAGAGAGACAGAGAGAAGGAGAATTTACGGACATATACAGTATCCATGTGTTTCTAAGAACTGGAATAACATACATAAGACATAAAAGACTTGGACACGCTGACTGGGGGGTAAAACGCAAACACTAGGTTTAAAAGAAAGCTACAAAAACAAAAAGGTGCTCCATCCAGTGCCCCTCCTATCACAGGTGTTGTGAGAAAAGCCCCACGACTGGATCTTAAAAACACACCCTATCCATCTTAACAATCACAAAAAATATCCTACTAACCAAAAACAAGTATAACTAAATCCTTTCCATCAGCGTCCCAATTTCTACTGGAGTGTTTCGGAGTAGAAATAACTTAACTGCCCTAAATGTGGGCTCTTTAGGTAAGTAAGACTCAATAAATATTCAACATACATTTCTGAAGTTGGCTAATTAGTCCATCATGGGATAAAAGGAACTGGTTGTGAAGTTTCCCCAACGCAAAATATACTTAAACTGATGGGGCCCAATACAGAACCCTGAGGAGCACCACAGGAGTCCGTTGTAAAAGATATCTAGTCTTTATCTACTCTGAGATCCACAGAAAGTCCTGTACGGGGTTCCATAGCAGAGGTGCCCTAAATAGAGTGGTATAGGGATCATTTTTGAATGCTAACCCGCAAGTTAGCATCGCAAGGGCTAACTTGACAAAAAGCCATGGTATTCCCCGAATTACATTTCTGTATATTCCAAGAAAAATACTTTTTGGCCAACACACGTTTATGATAATCTCCACATATTAACACTACTTTACGATCTTTGAGCGGCTAATGTTGGGCGTGATGACGTTTAGTCGTCTCATTTAGACACTTGTTCGCAACCCCCGTTTTGACATTAGAACTAAATGTTAGAATCTCACATTCCATTTACTTGTATATGGACTCTTCTTGCACTATTTCTATTTTATTTGTATTAACTTGCACAACTCAAAACATTCTCTCGCACTATTGTATCTGTTTTATGTCCTATATATATTCATGTTGCATTGTTGAAGGAGCCTGTGACTTCAGTTTTTCATTGACATAGTAGACTGTAGCTAATGAGCACATGATGATAAAGCCTTGAATCTTCAGCTTGTTATTTCCTTATTTTAGGCTTGGCGTTCAAAAAACACGTTCAAAAGACCATTGACTTCATGACCAAGGAACGTGAAGTGGTAAAATGTATTTTGCGGGTTTTAAGACTCCTCCCTGCACCACTCTATTTGTCCTCTTCACAACTAACAATAAGTCAATCTATTCGTAAGGTTTGCCAGTGAGTCCATCATGAAATGAAAGAACTTGGTTGGTTTTGCAGTTTCCTCAACACAGAATGGAGTCAAACTGAGGGGGCCCAATACAGAGCCCTGAGGATCACCACAGCAGTCCGTTATAAAGTAACACGTGTCCTTGATCTACTCTGAGCTCCACAGTTTGTCCTGTGCGGGTTTCCATTAGCTTCCCACGGTTAACGGAGGGTGAGATGTTGGATAAACAGGAACATGATGGGCACGAAGTTGTAAGGAAGAACAATGGCAGGAGGGGTCTTTTTTTCACTGGAGAGGGTTTCGGGGATTTTTGTTGTCGGTTTGGTTTTTGTCTCTGCGGGGTCACTTACACGGAGATGCGGGCGAGGAGAGTCCGCCGTCGGGGGGCGTGCTGTTGGGTTTAGAGTCGGACATGGGGAGGGGCACTGGGCGGGCCACTGGGGGAGGTGGAGGCAGCAAGAAGGAGCCCGGCATTTTGCTCTGGCCGCTCCCGTTTGGCTGCAGACACACAAATAGGGTCAGGAGGACGACATGCGACAATCCG
Source organism: Champsocephalus esox (assembly GCA_036324585.1). NCBI lineage: Eukaryota > Metazoa > Chordata > Actinopteri > Perciformes > Channichthyidae > Champsocephalus > Champsocephalus esox. The sequence goes on along the minus strand of CM070491.1, from coordinate 37,098,989 downwards.
CAAAAAAAACGGAATGGAAAAAGAAATGGACGCGGCTCAGGAGCTCCAAAAAAATATCCATGACGGAAGGAGGGGATGGTGGAAAAGAGGGAGGAAGGTGGGAAAAAACAACCAAAGGAATTATGTATGTGGATCTTTTATGGAGGTGTGACAAATAATAATCACCACGGGGTTTGAGAGGGAGGTGAGAGGCTGCACAGCAGGGGGTCCGTGGTGGGTGGAGGAGGAGGGAAGTGAGCACAGTATTGACTGGGTTTGTCCAAGAAGATGGCAAGAAATCAAAAAACCATGGGACTCGTCTACACAAGCACAACACCACCAACGATACCAGCACCAAACAACCAAACTCCGAGTGAAATCGGCTAGAGATGGAAACAGAGACACGATGGAACAACAACACAGGACGGGAGGTTTCTGTGACTGATTCACTCGGATGAGAACTTCTGAGGGGGTTTGGTGGAGCGAAATATAAATAAAAAATAAGAAAAAGGTGAGGAAGGGAAAAACGTCGGGGTCTGAAACAGTAAAAATTACATTGACAAGACAATACAAAGATTTGTAGACTGACTGAGTAAGCAAATGTCTGACGTGTTTACTTGTGAGGTGTGTTTCTGTGTTCACCTTGAGCGCTTTTATTTTGAAATTTAAGCAAACATAACATTGGAAGTATTTGAATTCTTTCTGTGGTTTGCATTCCTTTGAATTCTCAGATTTCAAAAGTCCATAGAGGCGAAGTCCCTCCCCTTCCGGGGGACCTCCATGGGACATGACTTTGGAAAAAGTATGTGTTGAAGTCAACGGAGAGAGACAGATTAGCTTTCTATCCCAAAACCCGTTTGAACACACAAGGGGAGCTAGTCGGTTCGTGAGAGCCAGCATGCGGGGCCGCGACTCTGGGAGTTGTAGTCTTTCTAGTTGCGTATTTTTCAGTTTTACGACAAACTGACTTTTTGGACGTGGAAATTATTTTTTAAGATCGACAAACATCATGTGTGTAATTCGTGGCACAATTCAAACGGTATCGAAGGATAATCTTTCTCTCTCCGTCGACTTCAATACGTACTTTTTCCGAAATAAGGTCCCATGGAGCGGAAGTAGACGGGCGGGACTTCGCCTCTCTATTCCAAGTTTGTTCTCAGGTTTACAAATTCAAAACATATTTAACAATAACTCGGAAAACGTAGGTTCAAATTCAGATCAATCCAAATCTAATATATAAATTCAAACCAATTCTTTAAATTAGATTTTTTCCACTGGATCCAACAAACCAAACTTGAGATGAAAACATCAGAACATGTGAATTTCAAAAAGTGGAAATCAAACCACGATAAATTAGACACATGGTTTTCAAAGTAAAATTCCAATGCTATAAATTCCTTACATGTTGAAACCAAGAACAGTAGTTGTCAAATTGTATAATTAGGTTGCTAATGATAATAATTATTGTAGCTTCCATATCACAGTCAGCACTAATATGCTTATATATATATCACTCACATTTATTATTATTATTATTTTTTGCAGATTCATATTTGAACATTTTGTAATATTATAATATATTTTTTAATTGTTACCTCTTATTTTACAACTTATCTCCTACTGTGTTCATGAATGCACAATTATACAATACTCTGCAATAAACCTTTGTATGATGTTCTTCTACTTTCTGTTTTATAATCACTATAATTGCTAACGGCATCAAACACGATAACCAGAGGGAAGCATCCTGCGACTGGAAGGCATGCGAGGTGCGGCACATGTGCAGCTACAGTTTAAACGTCCTTACCTGTCCGGATGACTGCCCTGATCCGTCGGCACAGACGAACTGCACGAACTCCTTCAGGGGGTCCTGTCCCGGGTGGTGGTGGTACCGGATGGTGGGGTGGGTGAAGTAGGGGCTGGACTGCTGGATGATGGAGGGAGACGGGAAGTGCAGCGCGGAGGCTGTAGCTCGGGGACTCCCTGCCAACACAGACATTTCTATTAGAGGAGAGTGGAGAGAGATGCAGAAGCGAGAACACATGAGTTCCTGTCACACAAGCAGCAGCAAGAGAGAGGTGCAGGGATGAGTTACCCTGAAGTTAGAGGCATGTTTGCACTTCCTGTTCTCTTGCGCTGAAGTGTTTTATAAATGTGTGTTTGGCCTGTGGTTAACACAGAAGAGACTTTTGTTCTACGACATGAAATACGTCAGTAAATACCCCACTGGTGGATTAAAAAACAGAGGTTGCTAACAAGACTCTAAATGAGACGACTAAACGTCATCACCCCCAACATTAGCCTCCTTTAGCTTAGCGGTGGTGACGTGAAGTCATGTGACCGTGCTGTAGTTCCTTTATAGCCCAACATTAGCCACCTTTAGCTTAGCGGTGGTGACGTGAAGTCATGTGACCGTGCTGTAGTTCCTTTATAGCGCAACATTAGCTACCTTTAGCTTAGCGGTGGTGACGTGAAGTCATGTGACCGTGCTGTAGTGCCTTTATAGCCCAACATTAACCACCTTTAGCTTAGCGGTGGTGACGTGAAGTCATGTGACCGTGCTGTAGTTCCTTTATAGCCCAACATTAGCCACTTTTAGCTTAGCGGTGGTGACGTGAAGTCATGTGACCGTGCTGTAGTTCCTTTATAGCCCAACATTAGCCTCCTTTAGCTTAGCGGTGGTGACGTGAAGTCATGTGACCGTGCTGTAGTTCCTTTATAGCCCAACATTAGCCACCTTTAGCTTAGCGGTGGTGACGTGAAGTCATGTGACCGTGCTGTAGTTCCTTTATAGCGCAACATTAGCTACCTTTAGCTTAGCGGTGGTGACGTGAAGTCATGTGACCGTGCTGTAGTGCCTTTTAGCCCAACATTACCACCTTTAGCTTAGCGGTGGTGACGTGAAGTCATGTGACCGTGCTGTAGTTCCTTTATAGCCCAACATTAGCCACTTTTAGCTTAGCGGTGGTGACGTGAAGTCATGTGACCGTGCTGTAGTTCCTTTATAGCCCAACATTAGCCTCCTTTAGCTTAGCGGTGGTGACGTGAAGTCATGTGACCGTGCTGTAGTGCCTTTATAGCCCAACATTAACCACCTTTAGCTTAGCGGTGGTGACGTGAAGTCATGTGACCGTGCTGTAGTTCCTTTATAGCCCAACATTAGCCACTTTAGCTTAGCGGTGGTGACGTGAAGTCATGTGACCGTGCTGTAGTTCCTTTATAGCCCAACGTTAGATTTTTACTTCAGAAATCATGAAGTGGTGTTAACATGTGGAGACTATCCTGCTGAACTAAACGTGTAAATATCATAAACAAGATTATATCCAATGGAGAAATCCCATTGGACCAGGAGATGCTGCCTTCAGGGTCCAACAAAGAAACTCGCCCCCCCCCCGCACCACTCTATCGCACATCACAACAGGAAAGTATAAATCTGCTTTTGAAATGTCGCACATGAAAGGAATGTTGTGTTTTTGCCAAGAAAAGCTGATTTGAAGTTAATAGCTTTGCTCGTAACGTTTTACGATCACTCCATACAGCTTTATGGTGGAGATTTACACACATATTGCATTCGCATGTACACAATAAAAGAAAAACAACGTAACACTCGACAACATTCAGTCCTGCACACACACACCAGACTGTGCACACATCCAATCCATGCAGGCGCTGTATTTTACAATCAGATCCAAAGAGCTTGCACACAGAGAGAACAGAGAGATCATTGAGTGGCGCTTTCAGTGGCTGCACGCCTGCGAGCCGCTTCCAGCGTGTGATTCGCTGGCATCGCCGCGGCTTGGCATCCAGGCGCTGAAACGCTTCTCTCCGACACACTTTGTTTCTACGACAGAATGAATCGGCACCCACGTCCAAGTGGAGCTTCACATCTTTAGAGATATATGTGAGGGCATTTGTGAACACACAGAGAGACATACTGAGGTGGAGAAGTACTCAGGTCTGGTACTTGAGTAAAAGTAGAAGTACTCAGATCTTGTACTTGAGTTAAAGTAGAAGTACTCAGATCTTGTACTTGACTTAAAGTAGAAGTACTGAGATCTTGTACTTGAGTTAAAGTAGAAGTACTGAGATCTTGTACTTGAGTAAAAGTAGAAGTACTCAGATCTGGTACTTGAGTCAAAGTAGAAGTACTCAGGTCTTGTACTTGAGTAAAAGTAGAAGTACTCAGGTCTTGTACTTGAGTAAAAGTAGAAGTACTCAGATCTTGTACTTGAGTAAAAGTAGAAGTACTCAGATCTTGTACTTGAGTAAAAGTAGAAGTACTCAGATCTTGTACTTGAGTAAAAGTAGAAGTACTCAGATCTTGTACTTGAGTAAAAGTAGAAGTACTCAGATCTTGTACTTGAGTAAAAGTAGAAGTACTCAGATCTTGTACTTGAGTAAAAGTAGAAGTACTCAGATCTTGTTCTTGAGTAAAAGTAGAAGTACTCAGATCTTGTACTTGAGTAAAAGTAGAAGTACTCAGATCTTGTACTTGAGTTAAAAGTAGAAGTACTCAGATCTTGTACTTGAGTAAAAGTAGAAGTACTCAGATCTTGTACTTGAGTAAAAGTAGAAGTACTCAGATCTTGTACCTGAGTAAAAGTAGAAGTCCTCAGATCTTGTACTTTAGTAAAAGTAGAAGTACTCAGATCTTGTACTTGAGTAAACGTAGAAGTACTCTGATCTTGTACTTGAGTAAAAGTAGAAGTACTCAGATCTTGTACTTGAGTAAAAGTAGAAGTACTCAGATCTTGTACTTGAGTAAAAGTAGAAGTACTCAGATCTTGTTCTTGAGTAAAAGTAGAAGTACTCAGATCTTGTACTTGAGTAAAAGTAGAAGTACTCAGATCTTGTACTTTAGTAAAAGTAGAAGTACCCAGGTCTTGTTCTTGAGTAAAAGTAGAAGTACTCTGATCTTGTACTTGAGTAAAAGTAGAAGTACTCTGATCTTGTACTTGAGTAAAGTAGAAGTACTCAGATCTAGTACTTGAGTAAAAGTAGAAGTACCAGAGTGTAGGAATACTCTGTTACAGTAAAAGTATTCAAAATGTTCCTCAAGTGAAAGTAGAAAGTATTCTCATCTAAATATAGTAAAGACAGTGAAAGTAGTCGTTGTGCAGATTGGTCCATTTCAGAATAATATATATGATGTGTTTTATAATGATTGATCATGAAAGTGTTCTCAGAGCTGGTGCAGGTGCAGCTAGTCTGAAGTACTTTGTAGACTGCAGGGTAGCTGGTGGAGGAGCAGCTAGTCTGAAGTACTTTGTAGACTGCAGGGTAGCTGGTGGAGGTGCAGCTAGTCTGAAGTACTTTGTAGACTGCAGGGTAGCTGGTGGAGGTGCAGCTAGTCTGAAGTACTTTGTAGACTGCAGGGTAGCTGGTGGAGGTGCAGCTAGTCTGAAGTACTTTGTAGACTGCAGGGTAGCTGGTGGAGGGGCAGCTAGTCTGAAGTACTTTGTAGACTGCAGGGTAGCTGGTGGAGGTGCAGCTAGTCTGAAGTACTTTGTAGACTGCAGGGTAGCTGGTGGAGGTGCAGCTAGTCTGAAGTACTTTGTAGACTGCAGGGTAGCTGGTGAGGTGCAGCTAGTCTGAAGTACTTTGTAGACTGCAGGGTAGCTGGTGGAGGTGCAGCTAGTCTGAAGTACTTTGTAGACTGCAGGGTAGCTGGTGGAGGTGCAGCTAGTCTGAAGTACTTTGTAGACTGCAGGGTAGCTGGTGGAGGTGCAGCTAGTCTGAAGTACTTTGTAGACTGCAGGGTAGCTGGTGGAGGTGCAGCTAGTCTGAAGTACTTTGTAGACTGCAGGGTAGCTGGTGGAGGTGCAGCTAGTCTGAAGTACTTTGTAGACTGCAGGGTAGCTGGTGAAGGTGCAGCTAGTCTGAAGTACTTTGTAGACTGCAGGGTAGCTGGTGGAGGTGCAGCTAGTCTGAAGTACTTTGTAGACTGCAGGGTAGCTGGTGGAGGAGCAGCTAGTCTGAAGTACTTTGTAGACTGCAGGGTAGCTGGTGGAGGTGCAGCTAGTCTGAAGTACTTTGTAGACTGCAGGGTAGCTGGTGGATTTACTCCAGGTGGAACTAAAGTCTGATTCAACACTTGGTTAGATTTCACATCCTTCATCTGTGAAGTAACTGAAGGTAAAGTGAGTGATTTAGTAAAGTACTTATTTTGAAAGGTATCCAGTAACGTGTAATGCATTTCTGCTTTTGAGTAACCACGCCAACACAGAAAGACAAACACGGCTGACGTTGCGTTGTCGGACAGGTGTGGAGAGGCAACATATATCAGCGCTAAGCGGATAACACTCTTAAAAAGAAGAGCTCCTTTTGTTGTTCCTCGAGAGGGGGACAGAGGAGCTGGCAGAGGGTAGCTGAGAGGGGGGAGCACAAAGACCCTCTGTCGGACCCATCACCAAAGATCCTGATTTGTATCAGAGGGTCTCGCTGCCAACACTCTGCTTTAATACAGAGTGTGTGTGTGTGTGAGTGTGTGTGTGTTAAGAGTCTGTGTGTGTGAGTACTTCATGCCAACCAGGCTGCATCCCACCCCCCAACACCGAGGCCTATAGCAACACTCTGCTTTAATACAGTGTGTGTGTGTGAGTGTGTGTGTGTGAGTGTGTGTGTGTGTGTGTGTGTTAAGAGTCTGTGTGAGTGTGTGTGTGTGAGAGTGTACTTCATGCCAACCAGGCTGCATCCCACCCCCCAACACCGAAGCCTATAGCAACACTCTGCTTTAATACAGTGTGCGAGAGTGTGTGTGTGTGTGTGTGTGTGCGAGAGTGTGTGTGGGTGTGCAAGAGTGTGTGTGTGTGTGTGCAAGAGTGTGTGTGTGTGTGTGTGCAAGAGTGTGTGTGTGTGCGAGAGTGTGTGTGTGTGCGAGAGTGTGTGTGTGGGTGCGAGAGTGTGTGTGTGTGTGTGAGAGACCCACTAATCCCATTACAGACTGGGTGCAGGCCAGCATTGGGGGGCACGGGGTATGATGGGAGGAGATAGAGGGCTTCAGTCATCCCGTTGAACAACTTAGTCGTCACTTCTAAGCAGGTGTTCCCTCCCAGTCGATACTCTGGGCAGACTGCCCCTTTCTCTAGACGTTATTCTGAGTTCTGAGGATACCAGATCAAGGCCAGACCGTCATCTTACACGCCCCTTAAATAGCACCAGCATCTCGATCCACAGAGCTGCATATTTAAGGCAACGGAGGTTTGTTCTACATTTACTAAACACATGGACCCGTCATCCGTCATTTCATTTGAGACGTGTCCCGTATATCTGTCACTCTTCCAGCTGGCTGAACGCGTCTGGGTCCGTTTTCGATTCGACACGTCTCCGTGGACTTCTCTTCAACACGTCTCCGTAGACTTCTCTTCAACGCGTCTCCGTAGACTTCTCTTCAACGCGTCTCCGTAGACTTCTCTTCAACACGTCTCAGTAGACTTCAACACGTCTCCGTAGACTTCTCTTCAACACGTCTCAGTAGACTTCAACACGTCTCCGTAGACTTCTCTTCAACACGTCTCCGTAGACTTCTCTTCAACACGTCTCCGTAGACTTCAACACGTCTCCGTAGACTTCTCTTCAACACGTCTCCGTAGACTTCTCTTCAACACGTCTCCGTAGACTTCAACAAGTCTCCGTAGACTTCTCTTCAACGCGTCTCCGTAGACTTCTCTTCGACGCGTCTCCGTAGATTTCTCTTCAACACGTCTCCGTAGACTTCACTTCAACGCGTCTCCGTAGACTTCTCTTCCACGCGTCTCCGTAGACTTCTCTTCCACGCGTCTCCGTAGACTTCTCTTCGACGCGTCTCCGTAGACTTCTCTTCGACGCGTCTCCGTAGACTTCTCTTCGACGCGTCTCCGTAGACTTCTCTTCGACGCGTCTCCGTAGACTTCTCTTCGACGCGTCTCCGTAGACTTCTCTTCGACGCGTCTCCGTAGACTTCTCTTCAACACGTCTCCGTAGACTTCAACACGTCTCCATAGACTTCTCTACAACACGTCTCCGTAGACTTCTCTTCAACACGTCTCCGTAGACTTCTCTACAACACGTCTCCGTAGACTTCTCTTCAACACGTCTCCGTAGACTTCTCTTCGACGCGTCTCCGTAGACTTCTCTTCCATACGTCTCCGTAGACTTCTCTTCGACGCGTCTCCGGAGACTTCTCTTCGACGCGTCTCCGTAGACTTCTCTTCGACGCGTCTCCGTAGACTTCTCTTCGACGCGTCTCCGTAGACTTCTCTTCGACGCGTCTCCGGAGACTTCTCTTCGACGCGTCTCCGTAGACTTCTCTTCGACGCGTCTCCGTAGACTTCTCTTCAACGCGTCTCCGTAGACTTGAACACGTCTCCATAGACTTCTCTTCAACGCGTCTCCGTAGACTTCTCTTCAACGCGTCTCCGTAGACTTCTCTTCAACGCGTCTCCGTAGACTTCTCTTCAACGCGTCTCCGTAGACTTCTCTTCAACGCGTCTCCGTAGACTTCTCTTCCACGCGTCTCCGTAGACTTCTCTTCCACGCGTCTCCGTAGACTTCTCTTCAACGCGTCTCCGTAGACTTCTCCGCCTGCCTTCCAAATCGGTTGAGCAAATACTTAATCACAACAGGCGTGTTCAGTGTTGCATGTGTGTGTGCGATGCAGGTGTTGTGTGTGGCGATGCAGGTGTGAGTGTGTGTGTGTGTTCTCTGTACACCTCGAGGGGCGAAGGGTCAGGATGGTTTACTGACATGGCGTCGACCTCATCGCTCCACAGCTGCTCGCTGGTTACAAATCTTTTCACGACTTTCATCACAACTACAGGACTTTGAAGTAAAAGTAGAAGTACTCAGATCATGTACTTGTGTACAAGTACTCAGATCATGCACTTGAGTAAAAGTAGAAGTACTCAGATCATGTACTTGAGTAAAAGTAGAAGTACTCAGATCTTGTACTTGAGTAAAAGTAGAAGTACTCAGATCATGTACTTGAGTAAAAGTAGAAGTACTCAGATCATGTACTTGTGTAAAAGTAGAAGTACTCAGATCATGTACTTGAGTAAAAGTAGAAGTACGCAGATCTTGTACTTGAGTAAAAGTAGAAGTACTCAAATCATGTACTTGTGTAAAAGTAGAAGTACTCAGATCATGTACTTGTGTAAAAGTAGAAGTACTCAGATCATGTACTTGTGTACAAGTAGAAGTACTCAGATCTTGTACTTGAGTAAAAGAAGAAGTACTCAGATCATGTACTTGAGTAAAAGTAGAAGTACTCAGATCATGTACTTGAGTAAAAGTAGAAGTACTCAGATCATGTACTTGTGTAAAAGTAGAAGTACTCAGATCATGTACTTGTGTAAAAGTAGAAGTACTCAGATCATGTACTTGAGTAAAAGTAGAAGTACTCAGATCTTGTACTTGAGTAAAAGTACTCAAATCATGTACTTGTGTAAAAGTAGAAGTACTCAGATCATGTACTTGTGTAAAAGTAGAAGTACTCAGATCATGTACTTGTGTAAAAGTAGAAGTACTCAGAGCTTGTACTTGAGTAAAAGTAGAAGTACTCAGATCACAGACAGACACATATACTCTTGGCGGACTCTGGCTCTCACACAGCCGTGTCCGTGTCTCCGTCTCGTTGTATCTGCGGTTGTGTCTCGAGCGTCTAAGGTTTCCACGACAGCCCGCGGCGATAAACCCAACGGAGGTGATTTATGACGTGTGGATGTTATCAGGAGATCGTGTTGCTGCTGGAGGATCAGCTGCTTCACACGGAGAGGAGTGACGACATGCGGCCCCTCAGACTCCATGTGTTCCCACACTGTGGAGGAGCGCAAGGCAACAAGGACACTTGGGAGGAAGAAGAAGTAATAATGCATGTGAACTGTTTTGTCTTTCTCAACCCTGCGCAGCCAACCTCGAGACCTCAGAAATCGGGAGCATTTCAAAACCACCGCAGGCTAGTGGGTCACCGGAGCTGCATTAGATTAACATTAACATGCTTATTGTAGTTGTAAGTGCACTGCCTCGCGGCCCGGAGCAGCATCCTTGATGGAGCGTATGTGTGGGCTGGACCTGTATTTAACATGAGGAGTGAGCAGAGGGTGGAGCTGTCGATCGTTGTTCTGTTTTCTGCGACTCCTCGCCCTCTCAGACTTTCAGTTGCTAAAGAGACGCGTTACCATGGAAACCAAACAATGGTGTAGCTGTATATTAAAGTCCGAGTGGAAACAGTCGTGAGTAAATCTGATTATGTCAGAAATGCGGGAGAAATGTAACCCCGGGCCGGCACACATGTCTGCACACAGCACTCCACTTTCAAATATAATACACTGTACTTTACCAAATACTCATTGGACTAAGTGTTTCTGTTTTTTAGCTTTTAAGGTTATTCGTATAGTTACATTGAAATTAGGTGTAAATACTTACCTTTGTTGATGCTAAATTGTTTCTTAAAAATACTCACTTTGCGTTATCGACAGAAGTGACTGTTATTTTGTATATATTCATTGTTGTGTTTTTTTATCTTAAAGGGACCTATCATGCAAAATGCACTTTGTGATGTCTTCTCTACATCAACACGCAGCGCCACAAAATAAAACCCTCTCTTTCCCTCCGTACCCACATCTTTTAAAAACGGAGCGGATCCAGATTTGTCACAGATATGACGTAGTTTCGGATGGCGGACCCACAGAGAGTTGCTATCAGAAACCACACCTGACGTGTTTTGGACGTAATCTCGTCTTTGTTCACATTAGCAAGCGTCGCTAACTCTCGGAGCTAACCTGTACTGGAGAAATACAAAAAGGAACTCACCTTGTGATAAACCCGCAAGAGAGAAAGCATTTGAGCTCCATACTGTTTCAGAAATAATCCTTGATGTGGTTTAGAACAGGATGGCGTTTTATCACAGCAGAATTTAACTTTAATTCTGATCAGGCATTAGCTCGGCCTCCTTTTTTTTAAACATTTTTTTATAAAGCTAAGGACCCAAGATCCCTGTTTCTCTAACAGAGCTGCAACAGCGGGGTTAGAGCAGCATGAGGGGTGGCTGCAACGCGGGATCTGTTTGGGATTTTAAGCAAAATACATGTTTTGTATCGGTATGGCCCGACAATATATGTTCCCAATATAGCATGATAGGTCCACTTTAATGTGTGCATATGTGTAAATGTGTCTGTTGACTGTGTATATAGGATATACATATCTGTATACTGTATAATTATCCTTATATACTTATTTTACTTATTTTTTTAGATTGCTTATGTTCACACCACCAGATACCAAAGCTAATTCCTCGTAAGTGTAAACCGCACCTCACGATAAACTTGATTCTGATTCTGAGCAGATGGGGAACAGAGAAGTGGAAATGCAGAGGGCTGGATCCTAATCCTCCAAATCTGTGCAGCGATAATGAAGGAAAATCCACGATGGCATCGCCGGGAGACCCACTTAAAGGCCAGTGGTTTGGCCAATACTTCACGAAATGACCGCCAACTAAGACTTGGAGATCAGGGGTGTCTTCAGCTTGTTCGGCTGTGTGTTCGTGATTTGATGCTAACGTACAACAATCAGGTATTCACGACTAAAGAAATGGCGTGAACAAAGCAGGAGACTAAGTTGACTTTTGCTCTCTAGTTATGAATCAAGTGCAATAACAGCTGGATACTACATTTCCCATAATGCAACTCCATTAATCCTCACTGCACTGCTTTCTAAATCTCGTAACCCTTCCAGGACATAACAGCCAATACGAAGGAATATTTAAAAAACACAAATGTCAATTATAATATATTTAGTTTGCATTATTAATCTTTTTAAATTATTATTATGTTATATTTTATTTTCTATGGGATATTTCTTTGTTTATTTTAATTTATTTGGTACTGTATTATATTACAGGGTCTTGTTCTCGAGTGAGGGATCAATGGAGCGTGAGATGGGCCGGAGAACCGGAGCAGCGGGAGCGGTATTGCAGTCGCTTTACCGCACCGTTGTGACGAAAAGGGAGCTGAGCCGGAAGGCAAAGCTCTCTGTCTACCGGGCCATGTTCGTTCCTACGGTCATGAAGGATGGGTCACGACCGAAAGAACGAGATCGCGGATACAAGCGGTCGAGATGGGTTTCCTCCGCAGGGTGGCTGGTGTCTCCCTTAGAGATAAGGTGAGAAGTTCGGTCATCAGGGAGGGACTCGGAGTTGAGCCGCTCCTCCTTCGCGTCGAAAGAAGCCAGTTGAGGTGGTTCGGGCACCTAGTTAGGATGCCACCTGGGCGCCTCCCTAGGGAGGTGTTCCAGGCACGTCCAGCTGGGAGGAGACCGAGGGGTAGACCTAGGACCAGGTGGAGGGACTATATCTCTGCTGGCCTGGGAGCGCCTTGGGATCCCCCCAGTCAGAGCTGGTTGATGAGGGGAAAGGACGTTTGGGGCTCTCTGCTGGAACTGCTACCCCCGAGACCCGACCACGGATAAGCGGGAGAAGATGGATGGATGGTATTATATTAGAAAATCATATATAATGTTATAATTACATATTGTAGATGATAGTATAAATATAACATTATTATATATATATATATTTATATTACTTGGATTATTAATACATTATTTGATACTTGAACATTTCTTTTTGTAATGTTTTGAGGTCGAAGGTATCAAATGGACAACATGCATACTTGTGTGTTTAGCACTGAATGTAAAAAGAAAAAACAAACAATTGCCAAGCAACAGAAACGTGGAATAAACAAGCAGTATGTCAACAAGTACAGATAGGAGACAACACTCGATCCGCGGTGTACCTCGTGAAGAACAAAAGCCAGAGGATGAAGCGTTCCCGAGAGACCGCACAGAGCCAGACAGAACTCCAACACCCAGAATCCCTAGAAGCTCCGTCACCAGTTTGAACAGCACCCTATGGGGAGCACCCATAGATCCACCTCTGCACCAGGGGGAGGGATGTGAGGAGAGGCGTCTGTCGTTTTACAACCCAGTCGAGATTTAACCACGCCAACTTTTCCGCATGATGAAAGCATCGACGCAGCGTCTTTGTTTTAAAATGTTGGGGAACTCCTGAGTGTCCTCCTCCAACATGAGAGTAGCATGCTAACAAGGGTACCAGCTGTAGCTGTGAGCATGACAGGATGTGTGATGACCTGGAAGAGCATCAGGACTGCTTGAGGCAGATGATAGCTATGTGATGAACATGATGGCTCAGGCTCTATGGAGAGAGACATCAAGCATGCTCATTTCTGACGTGGAGAGAGACATCAAGCATGCTCATTTCTGACGTGGAGCTACTCTGAAGTAAACATTGACACTGCTTTCTGTTCCTCCATCTTGTGACTGTGTGACTCCCTCTCTTGATATCAGCGTGTGAAGGACACTGCTCAGGAACTAGTCTCTGTATGTGATGACTCCCTCTCTGGATATCAGCATGTGAAGGACACTGCTCAGGAACTTGTCTCTGTATGTGATGACTCCCTCTCTGGATATCAGCATGTGAAGGACACTGCTCAGGAACTAGCCTCTGTATGTGATGACTCCCTCTCTTGATATCAGCATGTGAAGGACACTGCTCAGGAACTAGTCTCTGTATGTGATGACTCCCTCTCTGGATATCAGCATGTGAAGGACACTGCTCAGGAACTTGTCTCTGTATGTGATGACTCCCTCTCTGGATATCAGCATGTGAAGGACACTGCTCAGGAACTAGCCTCTGTATGTGATGACTCCCTCTCTTGATATCAGCACGTGAAGGACACTGCTCAGGAACTAGTCTCTGTATGTGATGACTCCCTCTCTGGATATCAGCACGTGAAGGACACTGCTCAGGAACTAGTCTCTGTATGTGATGACTCCCTCTCTGGATATCAGCATGTGAAGGACACTGCTCAGGAACTAGTCTCTGTATGTGATGACTCCCTCTCTGGATATCAGCATGTGAAGGACACTGCTCAGGAACTAGTCTCTGTATGTGATGACTCCCTCTCTGGATATCAGCATGTGAAGGACACTGCTCAGGAACTAGCCTCTGTATGTGATGACTCCCTCTCTGGATATCAGCACGTGAAGGACACTGCTCAGGAACTAGTCTCTGTATGTGATGACTCCCTCTCTGGATATCAGCATGTGAAGGACACTGCTCAGGAACTAGCCTCTGTATGTGATGACTCCCTCTCTTGATATCAGCATGTGAAGGACACTGCTCAGGATGCTCTGTATGTGATGACTCCCTCTCTGGATATCAGCATGTGAAGGACACTGCTCAGGAACTAGTCTCTGTATGTGATGACTCCTTCTCTGGATATCAGCATGTGAAGGACACTGCTCAGGAACTAGTCTCTGTATGTGATGACTCCCTCTCTTGATATCAGCATGTGAAGGACACTGCTCAGGAACTAGTCTCTGTATGTGATGACTCCCTCTCTTGATATCAGCATGTGAAGGACACTACTCAGGAACTAGCCTCTGTATGTGATGCCTCCTTCCCTTCTGGAGAGGATCAGAAACAAGGATCCTGAGGCTGAAGCTCAAGCTTTATACATCCTTGACGCTCAGAGCTACGTTAATGCGGAATTGGGCACGTGGTTCGAGCTCAACTGGGTTGGAGATATGACAGGTGAGGAGGGGTCTGGATCTAGTCTCACCTGGTCTCACTCCCAGCATGGGCAGTGTGTGGTGGGTGAACGCCATGCGGGGGGGCCTCTGGGAGGACATGGCGCTGAAATCGAATTTCCCCGGCTTCTTAAGAGAACCAGGCGATGAGAGTCCTGGCAAAAAGGGGATCAACAAAAAAAAATGGCAGAACAGAAACGAGGTTTAAATCAAAACATGGCTGCTTTCTTACTTCGACTCTATTCTGGAAAAAGAAGAAAAAATCTTATCATTGTTCTTAAGTTTTAGTGAGAGTCTAATGATTATGATTGAAATCAACGGATCGATTCATCCATTTGTTGATTGGCTTAACATACCGATGGGTTTCTCACCATCTGTGAGTCCGATAGAGCGGTGCAGGAATGAGTCAGCATTTTAGCACTTCCTGTTCCCTTCGCCTGCAATCAATGGGTTTTCTGAATGTGTTTTTGGTTCATTGCTATTTGTTTTACGATATCAAGTGCGTCTGAATGAGACGACTAAACATCATCATGCCCAACATTAGCTTAGCCTTTAGCTTAGCCTTTAGCTTAGTTTAAAAATGACAGTTGCTAACAAGTTTCTCAATGAGACGACTAAACGTCATTCCTCTCAACATTAGCCACATTTAGCTTAGCGGTGGTGACGTGAAGTCATGTGACCGTGCTGTAGTTCCTTAATAGCCCAACATTAGCCTCCTTTAGCTTAGCGGTGGTGAAGTCATGTGACCGTGCTGTAGTTCCTTTATAGCCCAACATTA
This sequence comes from Champsocephalus esox, assembly GCA_036324585.1. Lineage (NCBI taxonomy): Eukaryota > Metazoa > Chordata > Actinopteri > Perciformes > Channichthyidae > Champsocephalus > Champsocephalus esox. Next base: position 37,083,649 of record CM070491.1, on the reverse strand, counting down.
GCCACCTTTAGCTTAGCGGTGGTGACGTGAAGTCATGTGACCGTGCTGTAGTTCCTTTATAGCCCAACATTAGCCACCTTTAGCTTAGCGGTGGTGACGTGAAGTCATGTGACCGTGCTGTAGTTCCTTTATAGCCCAACATTAGCCACCTTTAGCTTAGCGGTGGTGACGTGAAGTCATGTGACCGTGCTGTAGTTCCTTTATAGCCCAACATTAGCCTCCTTTAGCTTAGCGGTGGTGACGTGAAGTCATGTGACCGTGCTGTAGTTCCTTTATAGCCCAACATTAGCCACCTTTAGCTTAGCGGTGGTGACGTGAAGTCATGTGACCGTGCTGTAGTTCCTTTATAGCCCAACATTAGCCACCTTTAGCTTAGCGGTGGTGACGTGAAGTCATGTGACCGTGCTGTAGTTCCTTTATAGCCCAACATTAGCCACCTTTAGCTTAGCGGTGGTGACGTGAAGTCATGTGACCGTGCTCTAGTTCCTTTATTGCATAACGTTAGCTTTTTACTTCAGAAATCATAAAGTGTTAATATGTGGAGATTATCCTGCTAAACTAAATGTGTAAGTATTTGAAACGTTGAGATTATTTCCTGCAATAATCCAAAAACACATGGAGAAATCCCATTGGCTTTCTGTGGAGGGAATCATCCCTTCCTGCACCACTCCATAGTCTCTATCTTTATGTACAGTCAGCGGACTGTACCATGTCCGCAGATTGAAGGGGGGTTTAGGGTAGGGTCCAAAGGGGGAGGGGCTTGTTTTGAAGCAGCAGAGCAAAGGGAGTTGACGGGAGAAAGGCGGGAGGGGGGGCAGGATGGGGGGCTATAGGGTCAGGAGAGAGGAGAGCTGGGGAATGCAATGGCGTCCAAACCATGTTTCACCACGAACAACACAGGAAGGCAAACAAACCAAACGGTGGACATCAAACTATTCCACTAATCAATCAGAAACAACCCTGCTCTCGGATACTCAGATCTTGTACTTGAGTAAAAGTAGAAGTACTCAGAGCTTGTACTTGAGTAAAAGTAGAAGTACTCAGATCTTGTACTTGAATGAAAGTAGAAGTACTCAGATCTTGTTCTTGAGTAAAAGTAGAAGTACTCAGAGCTTGTACTTGAGTAAAAGTAGAAGTACTCAGATCTTGTTCTTGAGTAAAAGTAGAAGTACTCAGATCTTGTTCTTGAGTAAAAGTAGAAGTACTCAGATCTTGTACTTGAGTAAAAGTAGAAGTACTCAGATCTTGTTCTTGAGTAAAAGTAGAAGTACTCAGATCTTGTACTTGAGTAAAAGTAGAAGTACCAGAGTGTAGGAATACTCCGTTACAAGTTGATCATATTGTTTATCATTAATCACGATCTGCAAAGTAAGTAAAGTACATAATTGTAGTGGAGTAGAAGTACAAAGAAGTAAAGTACAAGTACCTCAAAATTGTAAAAATAATTAAATTGAAATACAGTACTTGAGTAAATGTACTTAGTTACTTTAAACCACCACTGATACTACATATAGTTCGTAACACACACACACACACACACACACACACACACACACACACACACACACACACACTAACCCTAACTAAGTCTTCACCCTAAAATGAATGATCCATTTTGTCCCCATAAGGGAGGCGAGTCCCCACACACGACTATGTAAACAGATGTAGGTCCCCACAAGTATAGTAATGCTAGTACACACACACACACACACACACACTTTGTGGTTGTTGTTGTTGTTGTTGACCTCATGTTCTGTTGCCGTTTAGAAAAGTGTTGTATAAAGAAAGTTATTACACTATAGTGATTATCATCTCGAGGCTCGGCAGCGGGAAATCTGCCATAGAGACGGAGGGAGTGAAGCGGCGACAGTTTAAAGTGTCCCCTCGGTCTGCAACGGGCTTCAGTCCGCTCAGTAAGTACAGAGCGGACTGAAGCATGGCCAGAGCGAGCGCTGTGATCGGCTTTATTTTGATGCATGGTAAATCCAAAAGGCAGCATTTAGACTTTGAGGCGAAGCGCCCGTCTCTGACCTCTGGCAGGGAGCCGCAGCGCCGGGTTAAAAACCTCTGGGAAACAACCGCCCATAAAACCAGGGAGTAACGAGGAGGCAAAAGAACATCAGCGAGGACCTCATCACTTTCATCTGCCGCCGGACGCCCGTTGGCTCCGGGTTCGACGCAGAGAACACGGCGATAAACAACGCTGGCGGGCAAAAAGCCCGTAAATATTCACACAAATAAAACGAACACTCGAATGAAGACGTGGGCGACTCCGGCTCGGCCCGAAGAGACGCAGGAATAGATTTTATGAGCGGCGCTTATAAAGTCTAACGGAGCAGATTTCTTTAATGCGGCACTGGGAAACGTTTTATCACCATTTACCCACAAGGCTCGGCGGCAGCTGTGCACCGAGAAGTTTAGAAGAAGGTGGGCGGCGGCACTTATGTTCAAGAAGGGGCGACGTGCGAGCGGATACAATACGCAGGGCGAGACGTATGTGAGAATTATACTTTCTAAAACAGTGTGAAGACAGACGGACACAAGATGCTTTCCGTTCGTTTGGCTATATTCCCTTTCATATAGGAGATAGCAGCGTGAGTGAAACACGGAGAAGCAAAGCAAAGGGTTGGAGCTCCATATTATTTAACAGTTTAATTTGTTTTCTTGTTTATAGTTAATGTTTTATAGCTTAGTGATATTACTTAAGTAGTTCTACTTATAGCTTTTACTATATTGTGAGAGCACGAGTCGGCAGGTCGTTTTCCACCGGGGTGATTCCAGCGGGACCGAAGAAGGAAAGGCTTCAGCAGCCAATGAGAAACCGGTTCATCGGTAGATCTCGTCTGAGCTTCGCTCCGTCACATTCGCTACCCGGGGCCCCGGTTACACTTCCGTTTCACTTTTGGCCGCTAAATAAACGATACAAATAAATGTCCAGAATTTGAAGAATGATTCCTTATCGTCGTAAAATACTACATCTCAAACTCCTTTATTTTTACAGAAGGTCAATTACAAAATCCACCCGGGTCAGATAAGCGGCAGAAGATGGACGGAAATTAACAACGTTTTAGCATCGGAACGTACGAATTCTGCACGTCGCGTGTTAGACGCTTTTATCCACAGCGACTTCCATACTCGACACTGAGGGCGATCCGCACCGGAGCACTTTGGGGCAGAGTCCTGCACGGGTCTGATTCTCAAGACCCGCTCCCGCCCCGCACCCGCGACGTGCAATACCGAACCCGCCCCGCTACCCGCACATATTGCAATTAGTTCCGCAACCCGACCCGAACCCGCCTAGCCTATATATGAGCAGTGAAAACGTGCAATTATTAACACACGCAGTTGCATATTTCTCTCAAAAAGCGTGGGATGTTGGTTATTTCCTCATCTAGGAACCAGAAGCCTCCAGATGTTGGATTTCGCTCTTGAGGAAGTGTTATTGAAAATGCTGTATCCTCCGTAGAGAGCTTCACCTCAGTCATTTCGAATGTGGCGCGCACAGCAGCAGACTGATGCGCTGCAGAGGTTATGATTATGCGCGGTCCCGCGGGGGAGAGGTCTGAGGATTTAAACATTAAACTAAATTATTATTATTTTAATATATTTATTATGCAACACCCGCGACCCGACCCGCATCGTCTTTGTTTTACCCAGAACCGAACCCGGAAAATAGCGTTTGAAAAAATACCACCCGCGAATCACTTTCTTTGCGGGTCACCAGACGGGTGCCCGACCCGATGCAGGACTCTGCTTTGGGGTCTCAGGGACACAACGACATGCTGACTGCAGTGGGGTTTGAACCTGTGTCCCCCTGAACCCAACACCAACGCACTAGCCCACTGCGCCACACACCTCCCTACTCCATTCTTTACAAAAATGTACTAATTCTGCACATCGGCCCATTTCAGAATGTAAATTATCCAGTAATAGATTACTTTGTTCTAACCTCGAGACGTTTTAACATTTTGAGATGAACGTATAACAAAGATTGTAGTTATTTTGCCATAAGATTTCAGGTATTGGCCTTTTTAAAATTATAATATATTTAAGATATGCTTTCCGCGCTGCCGCTTCAACGAAGTCTGTTTTCTTGTACCTTTACTATATATATATATATTTTGAAAATACGGGACGTTGGGTTAGTTTTTCTTGTCTTTCTCTCCGAATACAAATTCCTGCTTTCAATCAAATCTATTAGTCAAACAATGAAAGGAAAATATGAACTGTGTTGAATTAGTTGACAAAAAATACAAATAAAATACATATATATTATAAGTTAAACGGTGCTGTTTTATATATTCATGTCCGCTGTAAAATATGCCGAGAGCTGGGGTTGTATAATTTAATTTAAAGCGGCCTTCAGACCGTTAAAGACAGACGCCATGTTGTGTGTGTGTGAACGCATGGCTGCGCTCGGCTGCTCTGCGGTACGTATAGGGAGCATAGCGTGCCACCACACAGCACCAGTTCAATTATACCCAGCGCGTTACGCATAAACCGCCTTAAATTATACATATTGTTTTTAGTCGATGTGATTCCCCCTAATTAGTTCGTATCTCGCCGAAATATCTGCTTCTCAGCGAGGAGCGGCGAACGAGGCCCAGATGCCCGATGAAAGCTCCGTCTGATAAAACCAACAGAAGTTACTCTGATCTCTGCCTTAATCTGTGTGTGTGTGTGTGTGTGTGGAGTGTGTGTGTGTGTGTGTGTGTGTGAGTGTGTGTGTGTGAGAGTCAACACATACACACACACTCGCAGTTGTTTGTTCTGCATTATTTCTATGCTCTGCTGCTGGCACGCGGCACGAGCAGACTGGCAGCCAATTGCTCCCATGACCCTTTAGCCTCGCCACGCTAACAAGCTGGCGACCACACACACACACACACACACACACACACACACACACACACACACACACACACACACACACACACACAGGTCATTCAGGTAAATAACACAATGTTCCCCGTCAGAGAGGTGTCCCTCGTTAGCGGTGTAGCTCACACATCATTAGCCCTCGTAAACAAAGACTGTATAAACCCTTCATGACACGTTAGCACGTTAGCATCTCCCGCACCGAGCAGCTAGCACGATTTATAGAGTGGTGCGGGAATGAGTCCTCACCCGGGGCATGAGTCAGCATCGTAGCACTTTCTGTCCCCTCGTCTAGAACGGGTCTCTGATTGTGCTTTAGTCTGATATAATGTAAGGTCTGCGGTTAATGCACGCTGAAGAGATTTGTAATCTACGACATAAAACACGTCAGTACATACCCACGGGTGAATTCAAAAACTTGTGTCTAAATGAGACGACTAAACGCCATCACCCTCACCATTAGCCTCCGTTAGCTTAGCGGCGGCGCTGAACTAAACGTGTATTATAATTGTTTGTTTGACACCGAGATTATTTTCTGGCATAATCCAAAATGGATTCTTGTGGGGAACCTCTTGCTAGCTTTCAATGTGGCCTCCAAAGACACATCCTCCCTCCAAAGACACATCCTCCCTCCAAAGACACATCCTCCCTCCAAAGACACATCCTCCCTCCAAAGACACATCCTCCCCCCAAAGACACATCCTCCCTCCAAAGACACATCCTCCCTCCAAAGACACATCCTCCCCCCAAAGACACATCCTCCCCCCAAAGACACATCCTCCCCCCAAAGACACATCCTCCCCCCAAAGACACATCCTCCCCCCATTGAGCGGCTAGCCAGCGGGAGACGGCCGACTTGGTGATGGACTACATGATCACCTGCGACGCCTCGGGGCTTTTCATTCAGGTAAAGGCATCACCTCCAGAGCAGGCGGAACCCCTCCCCCCCTTTCCCCTCCTCTTCCTCCCCCTTCCTCATCTCTCTCGCTCCCACCACCAGCACCAGAACAGATGTCTGCTGTAACCCAGTAGCTCCCTTCGCTGTGGACACATGGAGGCGCCATCTGGACCCGAACGCTGCTCCTCTCCAGATCGGGGAGTGTGTGTTTATGTGTGTGAATGTAAATCAGAGAAAGAGCTGAAATGTACATTTGTGCGTGTGTGTGTGTGTGTGTGTGTGTGTGTGTGTGTGTGTGTAAGCGTGTCTCAGAGACAGAAAGCTGTGTGCTTTGATGACACACCTGAGTGCCGTCAGTCCGGTTTGTCTGGGTCGTATATGTTTTGTTTTTTTCCACCGCTGTCTTTCAAAAAGGCGATTGGGACAGCACTCACACACCACACACACACACACACACACACACACACACACACACCACACCACACCACACACACACACCCACACACACACACACACACACCACAATGTATACATCACTTCAGGGGACATTACATTGACTTACATGCATTTCCTGGAGACTTATCCTAACCTCAACCATAACCAACACATGCCTAACCCTTACACACCTACACACACCCCCACACCCACACACACACACTCACCCCCACACCACACACACACACCCTCCTTCTCTTTCATCGCGTTCTCTCTCAGCGCTCGACAACAACATTACACTCAAAGCCCTTCGCTGCACGTTGCCGACAAATGCACACCGCCACCAAAAAGCCGTTTGTATGCGTGCGTGACAACAATGTGGTTGTTCGGATATGATAATGCACATAATTGAACGTTGAAAACACAAGTTTGTCAGGATTAAAGGGATTCGGAGACGTCTTGAATGCACCAGGGACGTCTTCCGCAACAGCATCTTTGAGGCAGACAGGCGGTGCATGTTCTGGAGCTACCGGGCGACCAAAAGGCTTTGGTTTACCCACAATGCACAGCAGCAGACATCTGACAGAAGCAACCCCACCCAGCGGCAGCACAGCCAGACAACAGTACACCAGAGACAGAGCAGTGGGAGATGCAGAAGAGCTCACAGGAACAGACAGGAACAGACAGTATATAATGTTTAATGTTGTTCTAACCATGGTAAGGAAACTGCACTCCATCGCTCTCATGCTTAATCTTCCTCTCCTGCACACTGGCCAAATGGTGCTGCACTGAAAGGCCAAACGGGGGAGAAAGGGAAGAGTTAACAAAAGACAGAGATGGAAAGAATTCGAGAGGGAGAGAAAGTGGTTAAATAATGGGCAACAAGGGACTTTGATGTTACAGAGTGCGGCGAGTGTCTATAAAATCATTACATCATTACTGCCGGGGGCTTTAAAGCGGCAGCGTGTGAGTGGGAGTGACGCAGAATACGATTTAAACAGCTAAACCCCCAGAGATATACATCAAGTCTTAAATACATTTCACATGGAACCCATCATGACGGTTAACAATGATGTAAGCCAAGGGGCGAGTGGTTATGATTTAAGAAGTCAATGGGTGGAAACACAGACGCTCCTCGACTGATAGACTCATAAAGACAACGTGTGTAGAACGGTGTCAGGGAATAATATAAAAGGGATGTGTGTTGCTTATGAAAAGAGTGACGCGTCAGTACTGTACGCTAAATATGAAGCTACAGTTGTTTGGCTTAACGTTAGCTTAGCATAAACAGGAGATAAACAGCTAGTCTGGCTATGTCTAAAAGTAAAAAAGTACCTTTATAACTCACCTATTAACGTATTAATAAACCCTGTTAGTTTCATTTGTACGAAAAACAGACTTCAAAAATAACTATTTTACGGCTAGAGCCAGAAGCCGGTTAGCTTAGCATAGCATAGCTTAGCATAGCAAAAGTGCTTGAAAAAGGAGTAAACAACTAGCTAAGGTAGCATGTTATGTCTTGTTTGTTTAATTTGAACTAAATTGTAAGCTTAAATAAGACATGTAAAATAACTTATTCCCCATTTCCAGCCTTTGCTAAGCTAACTGGTTGCTTGCTGTAGCTGAGCCAGAGACCGGTTAGCTTAGCTTAGCTTAGCAAAGGTGCATGAAAAAGGAGTAACAACTAGCTAAGATAGCATGTTATGTCTTGTTTGTTTAATTCTAACTAAATTGGAAGCATATAGACAACATGTAAGGTAACTGTTTCCCCATTTCCAGTCTGTGCTAAGCTAACTAGTTGCTTGCTAATTAGCTAAGGTAGCATGTTATATCTTATTGTTTAGTCTTTGGTAAGCTAACTAGTAGCCGGTTAGCTTAGCTTATTACAATGAGTGGAAACATTGTTGTTTTTTCTCATATAAAAACCAAGTATTAGAGAAGCTGTGAATGGATGATGAGGGTAGAAAGAGATGTGGGGTGTGTGAGGTGAGCTTTGGCTCCTGCTTCACATCAGGAAGTGGGAAATTAACACCTGAACACATTGTTTTAAATTTAAAATGTAAAAGCTAACTATGTTTCTTTCTGAAGTTGAACTTTTTAAGTCATGAACATTTCAAGAAACACATTTTGGATAATAGGCTACAGGTATTTAGAAGATTGATACCACTCTCTGAAGTACATATTACACTATAACCAGCAGTCGGTTAGCTTAGCTTAGCTTAGCATAAAGACTGAGGGAAAAACCTAGCCTGGCAAAAACTAAATCTGCCTACCAGCTCCTCTAAAGCTTTCTAATCAACACATCATGTTGTGTTTGTTTACTCAGCACAAAACCCAAGGAGTTCAGGAACTAACTAAAAATAGCTGTGCACATTTAACCCCCCTAAAACCGCAGCGCATCGTTTTGCACTTTTAATAAGACATACGGTGTTGATTAATGAGAGGAGCTGGTAGGCAGATTTCTGAAACCTCTGCACAGAGACTTGATGCTAAGCTAAGCTAACCAGCTTTCACATGTACTTCACGAGCGAGTATCTATGTTCTCATTCAACCCTCAAATAACAAAGCTTCCATTAGTACTTTAAAGGGGGATTGTATGGCGTACTCCTCAGCACAGAGCCAGGCTAGCTATTTGCACTTGTCTCCAGTCTTTATGCTAAGCTAACCTAGCTACAGGATACTTTTAAGCTTAGGACAGTACAATATTTTTTTAGAAACATTATGATTCCCTGTCTCATTGAGAGGCAGATGAGAGGAATAACTGGTGTCAAACTTCTCATTTAACGCTAAAACTAGAACGTGAATAAGGATATTTTCCCAAAATGAGAATAAAATGTGAAAATAAATTTTTTTCAGTGCTAGTTCAATGTAGTTTTTAAGCCTCCTTTTAGCTGATTGACGTGGACCAGCTCCAGGATGGGGGTTGCAGGGTGTGTGTGTGTGTGTGTGTGTGTGTGTGTTAGCGGCACTACCTGCGTCCACATCGTTGGGCCAGCCGCTGGACTGAGAGCTGCTGCCGGCCGCCGGGGATCGACCCGAGTAAAAAACATCGTCCACCGGACTCTCCATCTCGCTGTCGTCAATGGACTTACGCTTGTTGGAGCTGAGAGGAAAACATAAGAGAGTTAGGAACTTATTCTAAATCAGGACTGAAGACTTTTCGGTGCTAATAACTTTAATCGTGTATTTTAGACCCGTTTTATATATGTGTGTATTCTCGTGGCTTTTGAACGACTGTTTTTACCCTTTGGTGTTGTCTTTCAGTCAAATAAGCAACTTCAGTCGTGGTTTATAAAGCGGATCGTATATATCACTCAAATCATTTCCACACATTCACACATTCTTCAATAAGACGTCCTTTACACAACATTTACCTTATTTTTGAGTTTAAAAAAGCAGAAACTGAAATAACTATGAGTGTAATTTGGATCAGAGACATTTTGATAGATTATCAGAGACAGGAATCCTGAAGTCAAATTTAATACGTTTTAAGACCTTTTTTAAGACCCTTTCCATACATTTTAAGACCTCATCGCAACTTCGCTCTGACGTCATCACCCTCACACATTTGTCATATGTTTACAAAAAACGATATGTTAAGACTTTTCTCGTTCTTAATATAGACTATATTTAGGGTCGATCTGTGTTGTCCTTACTTTAAAATAGCAGATCTCGATCTCGTGACCGGATATAGTTTGGCTTAGACCCCGGCCCCACGAGGACGCATACAGTAAAACGCATACGCAAACCAGTCTTCCGTTCACACGCATTCGATTCATTAACGTGTCCGTTCACACTCGACCGCTGGAAACGCTGTAGTACATATGCCAGGCCTGTAGGTGGCGCTGCTGCCGCCACAAAATACACCAAAAGCAGCGAAGAAGACCCGGAGCATGGTTGTCATGGTTGCATTTCTGTTTCTTCTCCGCTGTAGATCTCTCAGGTAGTCCACCCCCCCCCCACAAAGCGGAGCAAGGCAACGCAACTTAAAATAAGAAGCAGCATGTTATGGCACGCTATGCATGGGGCCGCCTTGAGGGGTTTCCCGACGTGTTGTTTCAGTACATTAAAGGGTGTCATGTTGTCGTTGCTGCGGACCTTCTTGATACCTTGGAAAATGCCGTTTAATACTTTTGAATAGCCTCAATTTTCGCTAAATTGATTTATCAACTTCTAATACTTTTTAAGACCCCGCGGACCCCCTGAGGTTTATGTCAAAGTTCATTAAACTGTTTTAATGACACGATGCTATGAATAAAATATACCCCCACAACAATCAACCTTATTTTAAATCAGGACTGAAGACTTTTCCGTTTGAATTAAATAACTTCTCACTTCGAACTGTAAATCGTATCCATGTATTATACACATGTCCAATTCTGTTTTAGCTTGTTTTAAATAGTATTTCTGTGCCTTTTTAATGACTTTTTACGTTGGGTTTCTGTCAAACGTGCAACTGTAGTCCTGGTTTGACATAAATCTTCTTGCAATTTTGGTTTACCCCTTTAATGTGGACTTCATTTCAACTCATTACCTCCATTTCTACTTTCCTTATTCTCGTTTTTTGTCAATAACACCTCATTGACACACAATTAAAATTGTTTTTAGCTTAAAAAGGCAGACATTGGAATGATTTCGACTATAAGTAAGGTCAGAATAACCTTTTGATGGATCATCGTAATAATAATGCATCACATTTTTTATTAGAGCGCTTTTGCAGGTGCTCAAAGTGCTTTACAATTACACATATTAGACATGTAAGAGTACTACTGTGGACATTATCCACGGGAGCAAATCCGGGTGAAGTGTCTCTTGCCCAAGGACACGACGACCTGACGGGTGTGTGCTTGGGTGGCGGGTTTCGAATTGGAGTTCACCAGCGCCCTGATGATCAACGCTCTAACCCACTGCGCCAAAACCCCCCCTGGTTCAAACTCAATTTCATCACGGGCCACATCGGCATCACTCAAAGGGCCGGTTGTAACTTTAAGACGATATAAATATACATATATAAATATTTAATATATATTAAATAATGAATTATATTACATCATTGCCTCTGCATTGGATTATTATCGGATAGGGTAATAACTTCATAATTAACTACGTCTGAAAGCAGAAGTCCAGTGCAAACAATTGCAAGTCTCTTTCAGCGCGCATGCCACAAAATGATTTAAAAAAGTGACATTTTGAAAAAAAAATCAATTCCGAGAAAAAAGTCTAATTTGAGATGCATTGTGGGACATGTAGTTTATGGGCATTGTGCTCCTGTGAAGCGGCCTGTAACCGTATAATAAACATATGATAGTCTTTGCAAGCTCTTGTGGGGCCGCATGAAATGAAGCCGCGGGCCGGATTTGGCCCCCGGGCCTCGAGTTTGACACCCCTGCCATAAACCATCGTAACCTCGTTTCCATCAAAGTGTAGTCAGGAATCTGTCTTGGGACCATTTGAACTGTTTTAATGACAGCACATCATGACACCAGCTGCTATGAATGAAAGGAACCCCACACAAATCAAGCGATCATTCCTTTCGCTCGAGAACAAAGCCGTATGAAATCATCCATGTTATTTTTTGTGGCAATTAGATTAAATAACTCCATTTTACGACATGGAATCATTTAAAAAGAAAGCGGGACATCTGATCCGAGGACAACAGGAAGCTTACATGTGATTTTATGATTTGTTTCTGTTGACGAAAAGAAGTCCAAATGTCTCACTTTGATTGCCTCGAGTGGAAACGTGCTCGTTAAATAAACGTGCTTGTTTCACAGGGACGGAGAGGAGCTGGATTAGATGTTCCATTGTTCTTAAACGTGCGTGTTGCTGCGTTCTCACGGGCACGTCTAACGGGGCTCGAACGGACGCACGCACATGATTTGTGGGGCATTTGAGGACGGTATACGGGTCCGTGTTGCCCCCGTAGTCCGACATGCATCTGCCTGAAATCAATAGTTATTAAAAATGTAAAAACGTCAAGGCTTTCCCCCGCAATGTTTTCTTTTAGTATTATGTTTTATCCGGAGGGGGCAACGCAAACTGGAGACAGCGAGACACACACGAGGCCAGACTTCATTCAGCGTGCTGCACACACACAGAAACTGATCTGTGTGTGTGTGTGTGTGTGTGTGTGTGCTGATGCTGGAACTCATTTGTGCGTGTGTCAGCATATTCTTATAGACTCATACATCTGTGACCAATACAATTAAAGGCTCTCGTGAACGTACAGCGATCCAACATGTTTAAATATGTGCTCGCTCGTGTGCATTTCTGTGTGTGTGTGTGTGTGTGTGTGTGTGACGCAGGGCTCTGTGTTACATTAGCGTCAGGGGAGAGATTCCGTAATGAGTGTAACTACCTCCGTGGGAGACTTGCATAAAGCTCCATCTCAGTCCTGCAGCGTGAGAGGAGCGAGGGACGGAGGTAACGGAGACACAGAAACAGAGAGAGAGAGAGAGACGGAGAGCAGGGATGAAGAAGGTTAGCAGTGATGAAGAGGAGGAGGAAGAAAAGGGAGAGAAAAAGCACAGTTAAAAGGCAGAGCAAGCATAACAAATACAGCAGTGTCAGGGTCTGTACACACGAGCTAGGCTAACCGCTAACAGCATCGTCGCCACTTCTTCTTCATGGGGTTGTTCTTTAAGTGTGTATTAAAGGGCACATATTCTGCTCAGTTCCAGGTTCACATCAGTATTTATATTTATCTCAAATCTGGCATAAAACATCTCTTCTCTTTTCTGAGATGAATGTACTTGTATGCGAGGTCCTTGTTTAAACGAATACTAACAGCGTCCTCACAGACTTCACGTACGAGAGTACAAATAGGGTCACTTTCTGGTTAAAAGTGCAATTTTGTATCCTGAATTTTACAGGAATGGACTCGGCATCCTCGATAACCCCCGAAACCACTTCACAATCATCCAAATCGGCCAAGCCATTTTTTAACTATTGTCAACATACAGGCTCTAATGCTAACTAATGCTAACTAATGCTAACTAGTGCTAACTAATGCTAACTAATGCTAACTAATGCTAACTAACTATGCTAACTAATGCTAACTTGTGCAAATTGTGCAAATGTCCCAACATATGCAGGTTAGCATCCAGCTGTTTTTTCTATGTGCCCCTGTACTATACATTTATAACACAACACTCTGGGGTAATCAAGATGTCCTGGTTCCCTAAGCTGGCTACGACTATAAGGGAATGAGTTAGCCTACAACGCCTGAATGTGTACGGACCCTTAAGTGGTTAAAGAGTCGAGAAGAGAAGAATATTAGTACAGGGAAAAGTGCATTTTGAGCAGGTGTGTGTGTGTGTGTGTGCGTGTGTGTGTACCTGGTGGAGGGGGTGGAGGTGATGGAGCGTCGGCCCAGCGTCACCTGGTTGATGTTGTAATACCCGGGGCTGTCCAGGTCAGCCAGGGAGAAGTTCGGACCTGTCGCCGTAGCAACTGGGGCTGAGGGACACGCCACAGGCGTACAGCACACACACACACACACACCACCCACACTCACACCACACACACCACACACACACCACACGCACACCACACACCACCACGCACACACACACACACACACACACACACACACCACACACACACACACACACAAGAACACAAGAAGAAAAATGATATCTTTAGTTTATTTCTTTATGATTGCATTCGCCCTCGACCGCACTGACTTCCAGACAACGGGACAGGAAGCGCTAAAGTGCTGACTCAGGTTTAGGACCGCCCTGTTCATCCATTCAACCAGGCGAGACAGGTGAGGAGACAGGTGAGGAGACAGGTGAGGAGACTCACTCTGTGACACTCGGACCAGCTCGGCCACGTTCCAAACCCCTGAAGTCACAAAGCAGTCCTGGAAACTCAAGTGTCCTGCAGAGGAAACAAGAGAATCAGAATCAACAGACGTAAAAGTGACTTGAGTAAAAGTAGAAGTACACAGATCTTGTTCTTGAGTAAAAGTAGAAGTACACAGATCTTGTACTTGAGTAAAAGTAGAAGTACTCAGATCTTGTACTTGAGTAAAAGTAGAAGTACACAGATCTTGTACTTGAGTAAAAGTAGAAGTACACAGATCTTGTACTTGAGTAAAAGTAGAAGTACTCAGATCTTGTACTTGAGTAAAAGTAGAAGTACTCAGATCTTGTACTTGAGTAAAAGTAGAAGTACTCAGATCTTGTACTTGAGTAAAAGTAGAAGTACTCAGATCTTGTACTTGAGTAAAAGTAGAAGTACTCAGGTCTTGTACTTGAGTAAAAGTAGAAGTACTCAGATCTTGTACTTGAGTAAAAGTAGAAGTACTCAGATCTTGTACTTGAGTAAAAGTAGAAGTACTCAGATCTTGTTCTTGAGTCAAAGTAGAAGTACTCAGACCTTGTACTTAATTTACTTAAAATAAAACACATAGAACATAGAATCCATATTTATATACAAAAAGGAGGTTCAATAAAATCTGCAATACATTTTTTAATGCAAATATGTAAAAAACGTAAAAGTGACATTTGGAATAAAATAATACAAAATAAATCGATTACAATTTCTACTTTGGAAGTAAAAGTTGAATTAAAAGATAAAATAAAATACATTGGATACAAAAATATAAATAAAATATTAATAATCTTCCCATCTGTCAGTCTCTGCCCATCTCACGCCCCCCCTCCCCATATTATCACGCCCCCCCCCCTCCCTCTCTCCTCCGGGTTAACCACAGCGAGGACGATGAGGTCATCGCTCTGCGGCGAACATGTGGTTCCTATCAGCCGACGTCAGTGTGATTTACGAGTCTACGGTGCCACGGGCTCCCCTCACCATAATACACTGAGGCATGTGTGTGCGTGTGTGTGTGTGTGTGTGTCTAGTGTAAACTCACCGTTGGGGGGGGGCTTCACGTCTGTGTCTCCCTGATGGTTTGAGATTTCTGATTGTCCTGATTGTTCTGAAAGACACAAAAAAAAGAGAGAGATGTTTAGTCAGGTGGAAATAACCCGGGGAGAGGGGGGGGGGAGAGAGAGAGAGGGGGGGGGAGAGAGGGGGGGGGGAGAGGGGGGGAGAGGGGAGAGAGAGGGGGGGTTAGAGTCAGGAGGAACTGTTCAGAAAGGTGACGGCTGGAAAAAGTACTTTTACTGGGTAAAAAGTACTAGTTTTAGTTTTAAAAGTACTCAAGTACCAGTCATGCATGTGTTACTTAAAGAGGCTCGTGGGGGGTTTCCCTCTCCTGTGTGTGTGTGTGTGTGTGTGTGTGTGTGTGTGTGTGTGTGCCTCCTCTCTATAGGAGCCGGTGGGCAGCGAGCCACAGCTCTCTCTTGACATTCTTCCC
>CM070491.1:37058113-37060613 GCA_036324585.1 Champsocephalus esox | reverse complement strand
ACTATTGAACCGCTCCTGTAGTGATCGTTTCTCCGTCCTTTCCCCGTAGGATTTTGAATCCAGGACTTCGGCTCGCAACCGCTTCTTATTGGACAGCGCTACAGCTGGGAGGGGGGGGGGTGCCCCGATTGACCCGTGATTGACCCCTTGTTTCCATAGGTGCACCCCTGGAATATGTACTATTGAACCGCTCCTGTAGTGATCGTTTCTCTCCGTCCTTTCCCCGTAGGATTTTGAATCCAGGACTTCTGCTCGCAACCGAGGAATTTAAAACGATATTATTGCTTGATTTCAAAGCGAAACGTCTCGTAACTTCTTCCTCCTCTGCAGGGTTTTCCGTGTCCACGCCCGACCTCTGAAACTTCTCAATCCTGGCTTTTCTTCTTCTTCTTCTTCACGAACACAGCTTTCAAAACTCCCATCCCGAACACCGTTCACTCCATCTTTGTTCCCACGTTAACAGGTTACATCCATGTGAGCGGTGGCTGTGTAACGCCATGCGACAGCAGCGTGGTGTGATGCATTGTGGGATGAGTGTGAACGTGGGGGCGTCAGGTTATAAATACGCCGTGTGACTGAGGCTATATGTTTTCCAGGTCTACGTGCAAAGAGAGCACATGCTGGAGATAAGCGTGGAAACATCTGTGAGTGACAGCGTGTGGGCGGGCTCTCTGTTATTAGCATCCCGCTGCGAGCGTCACCGTGAAGAATAACGTGGATTATAAGCTATCTCCAAAATGTCATGCATTCTCTATTTAAGGGAAATGCAACTAACTCAACATATCTGCTGTGTAAATAAACCTTAACTGCGTACATACATTTTTAATTCCTTTTTAAACGAAAATCTTATTTAAACGTTTATTTCCGACACTTTTCTCATCTCAACTTCTCATGTTCCTCTACATATCTTTGATTATATCTTTTTGTATTTATGCATACCCCTCAGTCTGGAGGTCCCGTAAATTCAGGAGAAATAATTCTTCCTTAGATGCACATCTGTGTGTGTGTCCGTGTGTGTGTGTGTGTGTGCCGCCTGGCCCTAGCCCGGTGCCAGCGAGGAGCAGGTGTGTGTGTGTGTGTGCGGCTGCGTTGCCCATCTGTGAGCCCGTCTGTGAGCCGCCTGCGCCAACACAGAGCCGGGGGGGGGGAATCAACCATGGGAGAGAGAGAGGGCAGGGGGAGGGCTGGCCGGATGCCACTGCAACCCCCCCCAACACACACACACACACACACACACCATGTATACATCACTTCAGGGGACATTAAATTAACTTACATGCATTTCCTGGAGACTTATCCTAACCTTAACCAGAACCAACACATGCCTAACCCTAAACCCTTACCTTCATCCTAATCCTAACCGAGTCTTAACCCTAAAAAGTATGGGGACCTCCAATGTGTCCCCATAAGGAAAGCCAGTCCACACACACACACACACACACACACACACGTTTATTTTATCTTCTATCTGCGCTGTGATGCTCTCCGGGTAGGGACTGACTGTCGGGCTCAGTATCTACCGTTGAGTATCCTATATAGTATTCATAATCATACTGAAATGGGGCTGCAGCTAACGGTTATTGACAAAACACAGATTTATCCCACAGGAATATATTTGGTCGAGAGAGAAACATTTCAGAAAATAGTCCAATTATTTCAAATGTTATCAAGAGATCAGATAGAAGCGGGATCGCATTTCAGAGGAAGACAAACTGTATTCCTGAAATGCTTTGTAATTAATAAATCTCTTTCACGATCCCCAAAGTGTTGGTGAGGATGTTTGTTTGGCTGCAGAGATTATTATAAATAAAGAATATGTACATTTTAGATCAATTTTAGATCTATACAATATATATAAAAAAAGTGGAAAAATGTAACATGTAACTCTCAATCAAGTCTGCACAAGCCTTGCTCTGTCCGTCCGAAAATAAGAACATATTCACTTTATTGGTCAATCAGAGAAATAAAATGTATTTTCTGTCATTTAATTAAATTACTTTCACGGCGAACATATTAATTTCCGGTTATGTTTTTGTTGATTTATTTAAGTATTAATGTCAGAAAATGATTTTAGGATTTGAGTGTAATTCTCATATTCGGACTCGGCGCCAGTGAGGTGTGGTTCCTCGTCTCACCAGCAGGTGTCACTTGTTGGCAGTGGGAGAGCAACACATGCGAGAGAGATCTCTTTAGGGGGAGAAAGAGGGGGAGACTTCTGACATGGAGGGGGGTTTGGGAGCGCTGGCATGTCCTGCTTCGTGTTAAAGTATAAAATATCTGCGGCTCAAAAGAAATGACTCAGAACTCGTTGTGTTCCTGACGACTACCACAAAGCGTAACCACGGAGACACGCACTGAAACGCACCTTAACATGTACAGGTGTTCAAATGAGGGTGCACGAAGAAAAGGACACACACACAAACCTGGAGGTCCTTACACGTCTTCTCGTGTGTGTGTGTGTGTGTGTGTGTGTGTGTGAGAGTGTACTTCATGCCAACCA
>CM070491.1:37053363-37057613 GCA_036324585.1 Champsocephalus esox | reverse complement strand
AAAATAAACCTGGCAAACGGTTTCCTCACATTGTTTCACTGATGAATGGAGGTACATAATGGATTTGACTTAAAACAGTCATCACCAGAATTTTTATTTTCTCTCGTCTTGCTTTTCAAGGCTCATTATTTATTTTATCATGCGTGTTATACATTGACAATTGCTCCAAACCAACGTGCCCACCTCCCTATATTGTCCTTGTCTCATGTGGACCTAAAAGATCAAACATCTGCACTGATCAGCCACTCCTTCTCTCTCTCTTCTCCCACCTGTTTCAGTGTGCTACGTAACACAGAGCAGGCCGTGTGTACCTGACCCGCTCCAGTCCTGTGTCACTCTACCAGTCATCCAGTACAGCTCCAGAACCATCTACCTTGCTGGCACTACCTGACTGACGCTTTCAGGTCACACATGTATTTTTTTTTAAATTACAAGGTTTCATAATCATACATCTCAAAATAAATCATTACGTCATATACGAAAAAAAAAAAAAATAAAAAAAAAGAAAAAAAACAAAACAAAAAAAAAAAAGATAAGATCACCCCCCACAAGAACATAGTCCATCAAATCACTACCTATATCCCTTCGATCAACGCAGATCCCCACAGTCACTCATAGCATATACTATCAACTTACTAATGCCCCCTCCCCACCTCCACTATCGCATAAAACATAACCTCACTTCTCTCATATCTCAATTAGACTATAGAGATTATGAGAGTCGATAGCGTCACCAGCTCGCGGTCGAGCGGGCGCACTCTGCGACCGTTGCTCCCACGCATCGACGGTGCCTCGCTCGCACTCTGCTCCAAATATTTCACTTCTCAGCCGACCCACTGCCTACGCTCACTCTCATAAACTCGATTCTCCTCGTATCACGCACAACTCAAGTCTACTTCAAGAATCTCTTGTAATTCCATCTTCTATCACAGCTACAGCATCACACGTATTATTCTCTACCTACCACCGGTAGGGCTGGCGCTCGCACTGCCACACTAGTTTTAGCGCTCTCCGCTTCAGCTCCTCTTATCTGTTTGGAACAGTGGCTTAAATGCGACTGCTTATTCTCATGCGTTTATGTTCTGGAAGGCGTGGTACAGACAGCAGCACTTTGTGAGCAAAACTGAAAACAATTACTGTTAATAGCTTCTTAAGGAAGAGATGACCCTCCTTCTGTGTGGGTATGTACCACTGCAATCATGTGAATGCACTTTTAAAAATTAGTGACCCCCAATTGATAGTAACATAGCATAACCTGAACTGTGGTGATGAGATTTAAGCTGAAGCACAAGGGAATTTAGTAATACACTATCCCACAATTTGTCCACTCGAAATCTATTAATCATATGTGCTGAAAATAATAACAACATTCTTTATATATATATAGAAAAAAAAACAAAAACCTTATCTTGTTGTCATAATGAATATGTTTGTCTTTTTTCCTGGCGAGGGTAGAATCACAGGATGAAAAGGCTTTTGGAGTCCAGCTCAACGACCTTGTTTCATCGCTCTCTACAGGTTCAACACACACACACACACACACACACACCAACCACACACACTCACACAACACACAACCACACACAACACAAACACACACACGACACACGCGCACATTTTTGATTATTTAAATTCACTCCTTTATCTCTGTAAGCTGTTTCTGTCATCCGCTTATAAGATGAAAAAAATTGGTGGGCTTCATTAGGAGGCAGTGGGCCTCATGTAGTGAGCGGGAGCCAGAGGAGGACAGCAGAGGGTTCATTTGGGACGGTGATGTGAAGGTGCGCTCTGCAGCAGAGACTCATAGAATATCTCTGCATTGTCCTGATGGTCTCGTGTTTATGTTAACTAGTGTGCCCACACGTTTTACGCTTCA
Organism: Champsocephalus esox; assembly: GCA_036324585.1. Taxonomy (NCBI): domain Eukaryota; kingdom Metazoa; phylum Chordata; class Actinopteri; order Perciformes; family Channichthyidae; genus Champsocephalus; species Champsocephalus esox. The sequence continues at coordinate 37,055,737 of CM070491.1, read as the reverse complement.
CTGATCTGCCGGTACAGCAGTTTCTGCGGGTCACTCGCTCGTTTCACACTTTGTTTGCTAATAGGTCTCGGATGAGCTGCCGTGTCACCGTATGTAGAACACTGCTGCTCCGAGCGGGATCATTCGGCCGATTCATAAATCCAAGCACAGTGCTAGACACATCCTGCCTCAGTATGATTTGCTACGGCATCGCTTGCACTTTGATGGAAGCGGATCTGATTGCGCACAATGGAGTGATGAAATAATGATATAGTTAAAACGCAATTATTAATGTCTTCAAAACATCCATTATTACTATTACTCATGAAGCATACTGGAATGTACCAAACACCAGTGTGCAGATGTATGAATAGTGGGCCTAGCGCCGATATCGACGAAAGTCTTTCTGCTTGATTTTAGATTATGTTACAGTCGTCATGATCAGACGTTTAGTAGTACCCTAGGATGTAGCTCTTGTTGAGGGTTCTCTACACATGTGCCAACTATCTCTGTATGATGCATTTTCGGTCCTCATTTCCATTTTGAAGAGCAGCTGCATGATCTCTCAAAGACAGCTCTCTGTAGACAAGATGCAATATGTGAATATTCCAAATATGAACGTGCCCAACATCTAGTGTAATGACACCCTCGTGTCAGCTGAATTGCAATCAACTCATTGCTGACCCAAAGAAAATACCCTCGCGAGCAAAAACTCGAACACTGCGTACAATTGATTTAAGTTTGGAAGTGTAGCAGTGTTTGTCCGCTGCTGTTTCCCTGTGAATACTCTGCGGTAAATGTAGCAAGAGAGGCAAACAAACCGATGACAGTACATTCACTGCATTCTTAGCGTAGCTGGAGCAGAGCAGAGAGGATCGAAGCTGGCACTGATGATGACTCAGACCCTGCCGTCTCTACTCTTCGACATGTAGATTTAGAGACCCAGCGTAGTTGTACATGCACTGAGAATAATTCGACGGCCCGGTGCGTCTGCAGCAGAAACTTCATCTCTCATACTCTGTGAAAGCAGCGAGAAGCTTGAGTGAGACTGTGCTAGCATGAATGCTTTGAGATTTCAAAAATATCCAAGACATTGTATCTGATTCATTCCTTCGGATGATTGAAAACTTCTCAGTCGTTTTGTTCAAAGCAGGTTGATGTGTGAGACATGGAAGTTTACATGTCATTTTATATGAGTATATTTACCTTATGTCAAATAGTTTCTGGGTTTGATAAGTTGTTGATATGCTTTCACTTGATTATGGTCATTACAAGAAGGACTCTTTAAAGTAGAGACACTACATACTGATATACACCTGAACATCAGCAGGAGAGGACTCTTTAAAGTAGAGACACTACATACTGATATACACCTGAACATCAGCAGGAGAGGACTCTTTAAAGTAGAGACACTACATACTGATATACACCTGAACATCAGCAGGAGAGGACTCTTTAAAGTAGAGACACTACATACTGATATACACCTGAACATCAGCAGGAGAGGACTCTTTAAAGTAGAGACACTACATACTGATATACACCTGAACATCAGCAGGAGAGGACTCTTTAAAGTAGAGACACTACATACTGATATACACCTGAACATCAGCAGGAGAGGACTCTTTAAAGTAGAGACACTACATACTGATATACACCTGAACATCAGCAGGAGAGGACTCTTTAAAGTAGAGACACTACATACTGATATACACCTGAACATCAGCAGGAGAGGACTCTTTAAAGTAGAGACACTACATACTGATATACACCTGAACATCAGCAGGAGAGGACTCTTTAAAGTAGAGACACTACATACTGATATACACCTGAGCATCAGCAGGAGAGGACTCTTTAAAGTAGAGACACTACATACTGATATACACCTGAGCATCAGCAGGAGAGGACTCTTTAAAGTAGAGACGCTCTGATGAATTATGTCAGACGGATGTTTTCGACCAGCATCTGTTTGGCTGTCGCTCAACAAATGTCTCGCGTTTCTAACTCTCTACGCCTCTGAGATTGCTGTAGAAACTCAGCCAGGAGTTTATGAAAAACAGGAGGATGAGGAAGAGGAGGAAGAGCGAGACAACATGAGAAAACAGGAAGAGAGATAGAGGAGAAGAGGAGGGCAGACAGCTGAACTGAGAGGACGATGTGATGTTCTCCATTGTGTGTGTGTGTGTGTGTGTGTATGTGTATGTGTGTGTTCTCCTGAGGCCCCTGTGGATCCTGAGGGCCCCTGTGTATGGATTCAGGTGAGGAACAGGTGAAACGCATCACACTGTAGTGTAGAGTAACTAGTACAACATGTACTGTGTGTGTGTGTGTGTGTGTGTGTGTTGTATTGTAAGCACACACACAAGTGTATTCCTTGGATTAACATGTGACAGCA
>CM070491.1:36983363-37048363 GCA_036324585.1 Champsocephalus esox | reverse complement strand
AAAGGCGGCTAATGTTGGGCTATAAAGGAGCTACAGCACGGTCACATGACTTCACGTCACCACCGCTAAGCTAAAGGAGGCTAACGTTGGGCTATAAAGGAACTACAGCACGGTCACATGACTTCACGTCACCACCGCTAAGCTAAAGGCGGCTAATGTTGGGCTATAAAGGAGCTACAGCACGGTCACATGACTTCACGTCACCACCGCTAAGCTAAAGGAGGCTAATGTTGGGCGATAAAGGAACGACAGCACGGTCACATGACTTCACGTCACCACCGCTAAGCTAAAGGTGGCTAATGTTGGGCTATAAAGGAACTACAGCACGGTCACATGACTTCACGTCACCAGCGCTAAGCTAAAGGAGGCTAATGTTGGGCTATAAAGGAACGACAGCACGGTCACATGACTTCACGTCACCACCGCTAAGCTAAAGGGGCTAATGTTGGGCTATAAAGGAACTACAGCACGGTCACATGACTTCACGTCACCACCGCTAAGCTAAAGGAGGCTAATGTTGGGCTATAGAGGAACTACAGCACGGTCACATGACTTCACGTCACCACCGCTAAGCTAAAGGAGGCTAATGTTGGGCTACACATCTCAAGGTTTCAGGACCCATTCCTGCACCACTCCATGTGATTGTCATGTTTCCAGCATCTAGATATCTTTGTCATGCCAGTAATTCTCTCTCGGTGCAATAACCGTACTCGACTTGCAGAGAGTTACACTACATCTACTGGAACCACATTTCTCTTGTTGTTTTGACATGTTTTACACTGCAGTTCGTACCCGGTTCCTCTCCAGAACTCGCCCCCCCCCCGCTCGAGTCAGTTCATTATTTCAGATTTACGGCCTGCGCGTCTGGCCGGCCTCGAGGAGGAATAAAATCCGGCTTTTGTTGGCGCTGCGATCCGATCCCCCTCCTCACACTCCTTCAGTTTAATATGAAGTCCTATCACATCAAGTTTAACAAATACAATAAAACGTTCCCCTGCGTGCCAAGAACTCTACCGCACACACACACACACACACACACACACACACACACCACACACACACACCACACACACACACCACACACACACCACACACACACACACGCACACCACACACACACACACACACACACACACACACATCACACACACACACACACACAAAATTAACTTAAAAAACTCCAGATTTCACAGTACAAGTACTCGTTGTGCAGAATGGATCTTTTCACAATATAATCAGGTTATTGTAGCATCTTGCTTTCATCAGTCACGTACAGACAAGAGTATTGATCACGGCACTACGTTAATGCGGGTGCAGCAGAGTACAAGTATAGATGGAAATACTTCAAATATGTACAAAATAAATAACGAAATACTGACGATTATAGGTTAAACACGAGTCTGGGGGCTTTTCACTTTACTAGCTGAAGTATACTCTAGGAACACGGGGATTTTAGCATTTTGCAGACCATTTACATGCACTAAAACCTATAGGACACACTACAGCAGGGGTGTCAAACTCAATTTCATCGCGGGCCACATTCGCATAAAGGTTGCACACGAAGGGCCGGTTGTAACTATATAAATATGTAATATATAATATATATATAAAATAATGTATTATATATATTACATTATTGCCTCTGAATTGGATTATTATCGATAGGATAATAACTTAGTAATTAACTACGTCTGAAAGCAGAAGTCTAGGGCAAATAATTGCAAGTCTCGTCAGTGGGCATGTCACAAAACAAGATGCATTGTGGGACATGTAGTTTATGGGCAACCTGCTTCTGTAAAGTGGCGTGTAACCGTATAATAAACGTATTATAATCTTTGCAAGCTCTTGCGGGGCCACGTGAAATGAAGTCGCGGGCCGGATTTGGCCCCCGGGCCTTGAGTTTGACACCCCTGCACTACAGGAAAGTACAAATCTGTAAAGTAACAATGTGCAATATCTCCTTTGTAGATAAAGTGGAAGTGTTACGGAGCAAGGTCAAGTATCTCAAATGGGCATACACGAGTACATGTACTTAGTTACTGTCTAATTCTGAGTATGAATATGTGTGTGTATGTGTGTGTGTGTGTGTGTGTGTTGACCCACATGTATTAGCCGGCTGTATGCTAAATGGATCAGGCTCCACAGTAATACTGAGTAATGACGGTTGCTCTGTATCGGCCCTTAAAGCCCTCCCTTCGGGGATTTCAGTCATTTGAAAATATTTTAAAGAGGCCCGATTGCCCCCAGCTCAGCGGCTCAGAAGCCTTAAAAACCCTGCGGCTAAACCCCGGGGTTATGTAAGGTAAAGCCCTAAATCTCACCACGCCTGATGCTACATATTACTGTAATTGCAAATGAAAAAACGACAGGGCGGGGCGGGGGGGTGAGGAAACGGAGCGAGAGGGGGACTTTAGGGGGTTAACAGAGGGAGGGGGGAAGGAAAGGAAGTGAGGGAGGTGTGGGAGGATGGATGGAGCTTCTTTAAAACACTCCTCAGATGTCGCGTGACGCTCGGAGGGAGAATCAGAGCCAGAGCTCAGGCACTGAAGAGGAAATCCAATGAACCGCCTTCACCGGGCGCACGTTGAGAAGTCAGCACTGGGTTTAAACGTCCGCCGCCGGGACCCTTCAGTGTTCCACCTGTACCTGTGATCATGTGTGGTGGACCCGTATCTCGTCATCTGACTACATTCTCATTCGTGCTCGTGGATTCGTGAAGCCGTCTGAGTGTTGTGTGATATTGGGCAATAACTACATTTGAACTGAATGTAATCATCTGTGTACGTTACATCGCCCAGAGGCTACACGACCAATCACAAGCCTGAGAATATTCCAGAAAGATCCCACTATATCTCTGTGTGTGTGTGTGTGTGTGTGTGTGAGTGAGAGAGTGAGTGTGTGTGTCTCTGTGTGTGTGTGTGTGTGTGTGAGTGAGAGAGTGAGTGTGTGTGTCTCTGTGTGTGAGCGTGAGTGTGTGTGTGTGTGTGAGTGTGTGTGTGTGAGTGAGAGAGTGAGTGTGTGTGTCTCTGTGTGTGTGTGTGTGTGTGTGTGTGTGTGTGTGTGTGAGTGAGTGTCTCTCTGTGTGTGTGTGTGTGTGCGTGTGTGTGTGTGTGTGTGTGAGTGAGTGTGTGTGTGTGTGAGTGTCTCTCTGTGTGTGTGTGTGTGTGTGTGTGCGTGTGTGTGTCTCTGTGCGTGTGTGTGTCTCTGTGTGTGTGTGAGTGCGTGTGTGTGTGTCTGTCTCTCTGCGTGTGTGTGTGTGTGTGCGTGTGAGTGTGCGTCTCAGTGTGTCTCTGTGTGTGTGAGTGTGTGTGTGTGCGTGCGTGCGTGTGTGTGTCTCAGTGTGTGTGTGAGTGTGTGTGTCTGTGCGTGCGTGTGTGTGTGTGTGAGTGTCTCAGTGTGTGTGTGTGTGTATCTCAGTGTGTGTGTGAGTGTGTGTGTGTCTGTGCGTGCGTGTGTGTGTGTGTATGTGTGTGAGTGTGTCTCAGTGTGTGTGTGTGTGTGTGTGTGTGTGTGAGTGTGTCTCAGTGTGTGTGTGTGTGTGTGGTGTGTGTGTGTGTGTGTGTGTGTGTGTGAGTGTGTCTCAGTGTGTGTGTGTGTGTGTGTGTGGTATGTGTGTGAGTGTGTCTCAGTGTGTGTGTGTGTGTGTGTGTGTGTGTGTGTGTGTGTGTGTGTGTGTGTGTGTATGTGTGTGAGTGTGTCTCAGTGTGTGTGTGTGTGTGTGTGTGTGTGTGTGTGTGTGTGTGTGTGTGTGTGTGTGAGTGTGTCTCAGTGTGTGTGTGTGTGTGTGTGTGTGTGTGTGTGTGATGTGTCTCAGTGTGTGGTGTGTGTGTGTGTGTGTGTGTGGTGTGTGTGAGTGTGTCTCAGTGTGTGTGGTGTGTGTGTGTGTGTGGATGAGGCTGTTATGATCGAGCGATGCAACGCTCGCTGGGCAGATGTAAACACAGGAATCAGGTCTGAATGAATGAGGAAATTATAACCAAGCGAAATTGAAGCATTTCCAAATCTTTAAAGTGTTGATCTGTCGTCGTATTTTAGTCACAAAGAGAAATAGTGTCCTTTGAAGCAAGAACTACAAGTAATCATTTTCCAGATTTAACATTTCTATTAAAAAATGTAGTCAGAAAACTAAATATATTCAAATACGTTTCTTTTACAATTATTTTTACAATCTTTTTGGCACTGAAACAAAACAAAGTAGAACATGTAACTTTGACTTCCTGTCAGGAGGATACATGCAGTCCAGCATCTCAGAGCTATCCATCCCATATGTGAGACACGTCAGTGTGAACTTTGCCGTTGTAGAGCCATGCAGACATTCAGAAGGAGATGAGTTCAAGTGCACGGAGGAATGGAGGAAACGTCTCAAGGAACGCCCGGGGAATGTTCCGAACCGGGACCCGCGAGCTCACGGCTCGGTGGCCCAGTCTGCTGTTCGCCCATTAGACACCGTAATGAAATCAAGCTGCATTACCAGGGGCACCGGGGACGGGATTACACCCCGCTGTGGATCAGAGGAGACGAGGGTGAGGAAGAGGAGGAGGAGGAGGAGGAAGAGGAGGAGGGGGGAGGCTAAACGGAGATCCCTCACCCCGTCTGAGTGTCTGGCCGCCGTCCAACAGGAGGCCGGTCGACAAAAGGGAGTGTGTGAGGAGGGGCGAGTGTGTGATGTGGGGCGAGTGTGTGAGGAGGGGCGAGTGTGTGAGGTGGGGCGAGTGTGTGAGGAGGGGCGAGTGTGTGAGGAGGGGCGAGTGTGTGAGGAGGGGCGAGTGTGTGAGGAGGGGCGAGTGTGTGAGGAGGGGCGAGTGTGTGAGGAGGGGTGAGTGTGTGGGACGAGTGTGTGAGGAGGGGCGAGTGTGTGAGGAGGGGTGAGTGTGTGCGAGTGTGTGAGGAGGGGCGAGTGTGTGAGGAGGGGCGAGTGTGTGAGGAGGGGCGAGTGTGTGAGGTGGGGCGAGTGTGTGAGGAGGGGCGAGTGTGTGAGGAGGGGCGAGTGTGTGAGGAGGGGCGAGTGTGTGAGGAGGGGCGAGTGTGTGAGGAGGGGCGAGTGTGTGAGGAGGGGCGAGTGTGTGAGGAGGGGCGAGTGTGTGAGGAGGGGCGAGTGTGTGAGGAGGGGCGAGTGTGTGAGGTGGGGCGAGTGTGTGAGGAGGGGCGAGTGTGTGAGGAGGGGCGAGTGTGTGAGGAGGGGCGAGTGTGTGAGGAGGGGCGAGTGTGTGTGTGAGGAGGGGCGAGTGTGTGAGGAGGGGCGAGTGTGTGAGGAGGGGCGAGTGTGTGAGGAGGGGCGAGTGTGTGAGGTGGGGCGAGTGTGTGAGGAGGGGCGAGTGTGTGAGGTGGGGCGAGTGTGTGAGGAGGGGCGAGTGTGTGAGGTGGGGCGAGTGTGTGAGGAGGGGCGAGTGTGTGAGGTGGGGCGAGTGTGTGAGGAGGGGCGAGTGTGTGAGGTGGGGCGAGTGTGTGAGGAGGGGCGAGTGTGTGAGGAGGGGCGAGTGTGTGAGGTGGGGCGAGTGTGTGAGGAGGGGCGAGTGTGTGAGGTGGGGCGAGTGTGTGAGGAGGGGCGAGTGTGTGAGGAGGGGCGAGTGTGTGTGAGGAGGGGCGAGTGTGTGTGAGTGAGGGGCGAGTGTGTGAGGAGGGGCGAGTGTGTGAGGAGGGGCGAGTGTGTGTGAGGAGGGGCGAGTGTGTGAGGAGGGGCGAGTGTGTGAGGAGGGTGCGAGTGTGTGAGGAGGGGCGAGTGTGTGTGAGGAGGGGCGAGTGTGTGAGGAGGGGCGAGTGTGTGTGAGGAGGGGCGAGTGTGTGAGGAGGGGCGAGTGTGTGAGGAGGGGCGAGTGTGTGAGTGGGGCGAGTGTGTGCGAGTGTGTGAGGAGGGTGAGTGTGTGCGAGTGTGTGTGAGGAGGGGCGAGTGTGTGAGGTGGGGCGAGTGTGTGGAGGGGCGAGTGTGTGAGGAGGGGCGAGTGTGTGAGGAGGGGCGAGTGTGTGAGGTGGGGCGAGTGTGTGAGGAGGGGCGAGTGTGTGAGGTGGGGCGAGTGTGTGAGGAGGGGCGAGTGTGTGAGGAGGGGGCGAGTGTGTGAGGAGGGGCGAGTGTGTGAGGAGGGGCGAGTGTGTGAGGAGGGGCGAGTGTGTGAGGAGGGGCGAGTGTGTGAGGAGGGGCGAGTGTGTGAGGTGGGGCGAGTGTGTGAGGAGGGGCGAGTGTGAGGTGGGGCGAGTGTGTGAGGAGGGGCGAGTGTGTGAGTGAGGGGCGAGTGTGTGAGTGTGGGGCGAGTGTGTGAGGAGGGGCGAGTGTGTGAGGTGGGGCGAGTGTGTGAGGAGGGGCGAGTGTGTGAGGAGGGGCGAGTGTGTGAGGTGGGGCGAGTGTGTGAGGAGGGGCGAGTGTGTGAGGAGGGGCGAGTGTGTGAGGAGGGGCGAGTGTGTGAGGTGGGGCGAGTGTGAGGTGGGGCGAGTGTGTGAGGAGGGGCGAGTGTGTGAGGAGGGGCGAGTGTGTGAGGAGGGGCGAGTGTGTGAGGAGGGGCGAGTGTGTGAGGTGGGGGCGAGTGTGTGAGGAGGGGCGAGTGTGTGAGGAGGGGCGAGTGTGTGAGGAGGGGCGAGTGTGTGAGGAGGGGCGAGTGTGTGAGGTGGGGCGAGTGTGTGAGGAGGGGCGAGTGTGTGAGGAGGGGCGAGTGTGTGAGGAGGGGCGAGTGTGTGAGGAGGGGCGAGTGTGTGAGGAGGGGCGAGTGTGTGAGGAGGGGCGAGTGTGAGGTGGGGCGAGTGTGTGAGGAGGGGCGAGTGTGTGAGGAGGGGCGAGTGTGTGAGGTGGGGCGAGTGTGTGAGGAGGGGCGAGTGTGTGAGGAGGGGCGAGTGTGTGAGGTGGGGCGAGTGTGAGGAGGGGCGAGTGTGTGAGGTGGGGCGAGTGTGTGAGGAGGGGCGAGTGTGTGAGGAGGGGCGAGTGTGTGAGGAGGGGCGAGTGTGTGAGGTGGGGAGGGGCGAGTGTGTGCGAGTGTGTGAGGAGGGGCGAGTGTGTGAGGTGGGGCGAGTGTGTGAGGTGGGGCGAGTGTGTGAGGAGGGGCGAGTGTGAGGAGGGGCGAGTGTGTGAGGTGGGGCGAGTGTGTGAGGAGGGGCGAGTGTGTGAGGAGGGGCGAGTGTGTGAGGAGGGGCGAGTGTGTGAGGAGGGGCGAGTGTGAGGTGGGGCGAGTGTGTGTGGAGGGGCGAGTGTGTGAGGAGGGGCGAGTGTGTGGGTGGGGCGAGTGTGTGAGGAGGGGCGAGTGTGTGAGGAGGGGCGAGTGTGTGAGGAGGGGCGAGTGTGTGAGGAGGGGCGAGTGTGTGAGGAGGGGCGAGTGTGTGAGGAGGGGCGAGTGTGTGAGGAGGGGCGAGTGTGTGAGGAGGGGCGAGTGTGTGAGGAGGGGCGAGTGTGTGAGGTGGGGCGAGTGTGTGAGGAGGGGCGAGTGTGTGAGGTGGGGAGGGGCGAGTGTGTGCGAGTGTGTGAGGAGGGGCGAGTGTGTGAGGTGGGGCGAGTGTGTGAGGTGGGGCGAGTGTGTGAGGAGGGGCGAGTGTGAGGAGGGGCGAGTGTGTGAGGTGGGGCGAGTGTGTGAGGTGGGGCGAGTGTGTGAGTGGGGCGAGTGTGTGAGGAGGGGCGAGTGTGTGAGGAGGGGCGAGTGTGTGAGGTGGGGCGAGTGTGTGAGGAGGGGCGAGTGTGAGGAGGGGCGAGTGTGTGAGGAGGGGCGAGTGTGAGGAGGGCGAGTGTGTGAGGAGGGGCGAGTGTGTGAGGAGGGGCGAGTGTGTGAGGTGGGGCGAGTGTGTGAGGAGGGGCGAGTGTGTGAGGTGGGGCGAGTGTGTGCGAGTGTGTGAGGAGGGGCGAGTGTGTGAGGTGGGGCGAGTGTGTGAGGTGGGGCGAGTGTGTGAGGAGGGGCGAGTGTGAGGAGGGGCGAGTGTGTGAGGTGGGGCGAGTGTGTGAGGAGGGGCGAGTGTGTGAGGAGGGGCGAGTGTGTGAGGAGGGGCGAGTGTGTGAGGAGGGGCGAGTGTGAGGTGGGGCGAGTGTGTGAGGAGGGGCGAGTGTGTGAGGAGGGGCGAGTGTGAGGAGGGGCGAGTGTGAGGAGGGGCGAGTGTGTGAGGAGGGGCGAGTGTGTGAGGAGGGGCGAGTGTGAGGAGGGGCGAGTGTGAGAGGGGCGAGTGTGTGAGGAGGGGCGAGTGTGAGGAGAGGGCGAGTGTGTGAGGAGGGGCGAGTGTGTGAGGAGGGGCGAGTGTGTGAGGTGGGGCGAGTGTGTGAGGAGGGGCGAGTGTGTGAGGTGGGGAGGGGCGAGTGTGTGCGAGTGTGTGAGGAGGGGCGAGTGTGTGAGGTGGGGCGAGTGTGTGAGGAGGGGCGAGTGTGTGAGGAGGGGCGAGTGTGTGAGGTGGGGCGAGTGTGTGAGGAGGGGCGAGTGTGTGAGGAGGGGCGAGTGTGTGAGGAGGGGCGAGTGTGTGAGGAGGGGCGAGTGTGAGGTGGGGCGAGTGTGTGAGGAGGGGCGAGTGTGAGGAGGGGCGAGTGTGTGAGGAGGGGCGAGTGTGTGAGGAGGGGCGAGTGTGAGGTGGGGCGAGTGTGTGAGGAGGGGCGAGTGTGTGAGGAGGGGCGAGTGTGAGGAGGGGCGAGTGTGAGGAGGGGCGAGTGTGTGAGGAGGGGCGAGTGTGTGAGGAGGGGCGAGTGTGTGAGGAGGGGCGAGTGTGTGAGGAGGGGCGAGTGTGAGGAGGGGCGAGTGTGTGAAAAATGCCAACCACTTCCTGGCCTTTGGTTGCCACTGATGGCAACCAAAGGCCAGGAAGTGGTTGGCATTTTGTCTGCATGGTCGCCAATGGCAACCGTTGGGTAAAGTGGGCTTTATTGTACGTTTCAGAACGTGTCGAGAAAAGTCACGGCGTTTCACGTGGATTCAGAGAAGGTTAAAGACCCTGACGGACAATCGAAGAGTCCACTTTAGGTCTCAAATCTATTTACCTTGTTTGTCCTTTTCCCCATTTCCTGTTCAATTCCTGAAAACGAGGCCTCGATGGATTCTCCGCCAGTATCCTGTCGTTTAATCACCTGAAACCAGACGATCGCGGGAAGCTTTCGAGAGCAACCAGCGGAAAACCGTTGGTTATTTAGAAATGGTCACGTGTCACGCTTCTCTTTGACCAATCAGAGCTCAGCTGTGCAGAGGAATGCCGTCCAATGCAGTTTCAGTAACTTCAATACACCCTCTGAGCAATCCTTTACCGGGACGAGACAGCGCTACAGCGTGTTATTAATATAAGAAATAACACATCTCATCCCATCTGCCCTGCGCGGCTTCACCTCATCCTGAAACTCGACCCTGCTCTGTTCCTTCTTTGTCTTTTCCACCAGACCCACTGCCAACATGTGATTTCACTTATCGTACAGACTAATGGTCATCTCCCCTCTCTCTCCTCACCGTGGCAGAGCTTGATGAAGGAAGGAATCTGTATGTTTCGCCTAAGTTAAAAATTCCTCGTCCCGAAAAAAGAAAACGTGGAGATGTGGTCTGCTACACACACCTACACAAAAATGCGGCCGTGGAGAAATGCAAACCAAGCAATGCGTACAAAGAGAGGAGCAAGAAGAGGGGAGTTTCTGTTTGTTTCATGATGTTCGTTTGTCTCACTTGCAGCACAGACAAACTGCTGCAGTGATTCTCATGCTGAGCATTAACAACAGAAGACTTCATATGTAGTGGTCCCTGAAGGCAGCATCCGCCTGTCTCCCCCAAAAGCTGATGGTATTTTTCCATTGGATTATTGCAGAAAGTGATCTAAAAAGTGTATGAATGTTGGGCTATAAAGGAACTACAGCACGGTCACATGACTTCACGTCACCACCGCTAAGCTAAAGGTGGCTAATGTTGGGCTATAAAGGAACTACAGCACGGTCACATGACTTCAGGTCACCACCGCTAAGCTAAAGGAGGCTAATGTTGGGCTATAAAGGAACTACAGCACGGTCACATGACTTCACGTCACCACCGCTAAGCTAAAGGAGGCTAATGTTGGGCTATAAAGGAACTACAGCACGGTCACATGACTTCACGTCACCACCGCTAAGCTAAAGGTGGCTAATGTTGGGCTATAAAGGAACTACAGCACGGTCACATGACTTCACGTCACCACCGCTAAGCTAAAGGCGGCTAATGTTGGGCTATAAAGGAACTACAGCACGGTCACATGACTTCAGGTCACCACCGCTAAGCTAAAGGAGGCTAATGTTGGGCTATAAAGGAACTACAGCACGGTCACATGACTTCAGGTCACCACCGCTAAGCTAAAGGAGGCTAATGTTGGGCTATAAAGGAACTACAGCACGGTCACATGACTTCACGTCACCACCGCTAAGCTAAAGGAGGCTAATGTTTGGTGTGATGACGTTTAGTTGTCTTATTTAGACACTTGTTAGCAACTTCTGTTTTTAAATCCACCAGTGGGGTATTAACTGGCGTATTTTATGTCATGCAAGAAAACGTCACTATCTCTTCAACATTATTTCAACCAGTTAATAAGCAAAACCACATTTAAAGAACCATTGCCTTCCACACGAGGGATCACGGAAAGTGACTCAGAAGTTGCTCATTGGCCTGTTAATGCTTCCCTTCCTGTGTTAACACACCTCCCAAGGGAAGTATTGGTCATCAGAGTTGATTGCTGAGGTTCACACAGATATGGCTTCCCCAGATGTGCAAAATACGCTGAGCCAGCACAGTGAAGTCAACAGATACCCCTAGCATCTCCAGCAACATCCTTTTGTGCATTGTATTGTTCCCACAGAGGGTCTGGAGCTCTCTTCAAGTCACAGTAACGCTCAGCAGAGAATCCCACTGCGCTCTGCTCTTCCTCCGTCATCTCCTCTCGTCTCATCGGGGCGTTTATGAGCCACTGAGGCGCAGTCCTACATCTGCGGCAGCCATCATCTCGTGAAGGAGGGTCAAGAGATCCAGAGACTGTTCTGGAACGGTCCGTGAAAAGGAACGGCCGTGATGTGGGATTCAGAAATGTAATGCGATCTATTCTCGAGAGGGGAACTTCACGTTACGAGCAAAACGCCGGGCGAAATGTGTTGTTTATCTTCCCGAACGCGTTCAAGTGAAGGGAAATCTCAGCGGGAGGATGAAGACGCTGTTGGCTGAAACAATTCGTCCCAAGAGAGAGTGAACAGACGGCCAAACAAGACGTGGAGCCAAAGGTTCCTTCATTGGAGCCAAGAGAGTTTCAGAGTCCCCGAAGACGCGGGTTTACAAACGAGCGTCGAACAAAGCATAAAGACACTCTCCAAGTTATCCTTTTAGGGAATCAATCTAATAGCGGATCTGCTCTGGTCACATCTGTGGTTTTTCTATTTTCCTAATACAACTTGCATCAGTAGTTCTTTAAAGAACTCTATCATCGCGATGCGATATTGGTACCGGAACCCGAAATCCAATCAAAAACCTCGTGAATCCGATTTGACTGAATATAAATCCCTGTTATGGAGATAATGTGTATTCGGGCCATCTGGATTCTCTAAGGCAGGGGTGTCGAACTCAATTTCATCACGGGCTACATTAGCATTATGGTTACACTCAAAGGGCCGGTTGTTACTATATAAATATACATATATCAAAATAATGTATTATATTATTGCCTCTGAATTGGATTATTATCAGATTGGGTAATAACTAACTACGTTTGAAAGCAGAAGTCCAGGGCAAATAATTGCAAGTCTCTTCAGTGCGCATGTCACAAAACGAGATGCATTGTGGGAAATGTAGTTTATGGGCAACATACTTACATGTATTAAAGTGGCATGTAACCGTATAATAAACGTATTATATTCTTTGAAAGCTCTTGCGGGCCACATTAAATGAAGTCACAGGCCGGATTTGGCCCCCGGGCCTTGAGTTTGACACCCCTGCTCTAAGAGGTGAGCGTTGGGCTCTTTTAAAAGCAATACACGTCTCAAATGTAACTTTGAATTTTAGCATGTGTGGCTAACTAGCTTGTGTTACATCCAAGGAGCAAATCCAGAACTGACTACATTGTTTTTGTTGGGTTACAAACGTCTTGCATTGGATTAGGGGTTTCAGCGATTATTCGATACAGTCTCCATAATCGAATATTATTTTTAAAAATCGATTTTATTTATATATTTTTTTTTATTATTTATGTATTTTTTACACCGGCCGAATAATCGATTATTATTCGCCAGGGCTGCCGAATAATTTTGATCATGGTCAGTTTCTGGCAACCCTAGTTAGGGGAAGTTTACACTCAAGCAAACCAGAGTAAACATGATAGCATGACCGTATCGGAAACACCGGTCCTGTTGAAAACAATACTGCTGGAAATGTAATTATGCAAGTTGAGCAGTACGTGTACAACAAGGAAGACAATCTTATTTATCCAACTCATAACTCCGCTTGATTTGCTAGCTACAGCTAATATAATGGTTTTGTGCTGTGGCATTTCAGCAAGCGTATAGGTAAACAACGGGAACTGATTAGCTTGCTTTTGCATACTTCTGTCTGAACTCAGCGACCAATTGTTCAAAATATTACTCCTAATTTAAAGGTGAGCCGTTAAAATGATTGTAAATTGCACATTTGGCAACCAGTACATTCAAAGTTGCGGGCTTCGTAGAAACTTCATTTGGGTCACAAGACAAACTAATTGCATTGCAGCGTGGTCATTTTTCTGTTCCTCCTGAACGTACAAAGAGTCCTTGAACGCTCCAGCCGCTGGTTCACAGCTCCAGAGAGACAGAAAGCACTCGTACACTGAAGGAAAACTTACAACAGGAAGTACCTAACCACTGGGAACCCCGCCGGGATCGTAAGATGAAATGGAAATAAAAAGAGTGAGGAGAGAGAGAGAGAACACAGCGAGGGAACGGCCGCTAATGCGTTCTGCAGAAACCGCTCCCGAACGTTCCTTCAATCGGTACGATCTAAGAACTGGGATCTTTCCAGTTCAACTTCTTCCCAGTCTTTCTTCTCCTCTTCCTTTCCTTCTCGTCTCCTTTTCCTTCTCTTCCTTTCCTTCTCCACTTTCACCTCCAACAGGAAGCTTGTTGGCAACGCCTTTTTTCTGTCAGATTCTCTGTCTGGGCTGTTTGCCGCTAAAAAGGCATTAACTAGGAAAAGGTTTTCGAAGGATAGGCGACTCTAAATGGACGGATGGACATCTCAATTAGGGCTGAACGATTAATCGATTTTAAATCGAAATCGCGATTCGAGATGATGCGATTATCAAATCGCAAAGCCTGCGATTTTTTTTAACTTTTTACATTTTTTCTTCTTGTGTGTCAGTCGTCCACACCAATCAGAAGTGCTGTGCTCCACGTGTACCAGCCATCGTTAACCAATCAGAAGTGGCCCATGATAGAAGGTGATAGACAGATTGATCCAATCACCTGCCAAGTATTTTTGAAAGTGCCTGCCCTTTTCCAAATGGCCTCCAACGGAGCTTCAGATGGTTTGGTGAAACAAAGCATCTGCGTCAGGTTAGTGACGCTCCATCACGTGTTTCTATCGCAGGGTGAATCTTTAACTGAAGCTCGACTTTAAGGCAACCCAACGGAAGTTTCATGTAAGTTTAGTTCTGTCACTCGTAGCTCGGGCTGCGGGGGCGCTAGAGACAGGAGTATGTTGATACGACCTTCCTAGCCGGAGTTACGGCCGCATTTTACAATTAACTTCCGTTGGGTCGCTTAAAAATAAATATCGCAATTCGAATCGAAATCGCAATTTTTGTCAGAAAAATCGCAATTAGATTTTTTCCCAAAATCGTGCAGCCCTAATCTCAATGGATATTTACGATAAGGAAAAGTTAATGTCATTCGTAAATTGGAGCAGATGACTACACACGGGGAGAAGTGGACTCACCATGTAAAGCCCTGTACGCCGGATTTTGTGTTCTGCAGAAACCGCTCCCGAACGTTCCTTTAATCGGTACGATCTAAGAACTGGGATGTTTCCAGTTCAGCTTCTTCCCAGTCTTTCGTCTCCTCTTTCTTTCCTTCTCCTCGTTCACCTCCAACAGGAATCTCGTTGGCAACGCCTTTTTTTCTTTAAACCTCTCCCGTCTCCTTTAGTTAGCGAACGCAAGTCAAAGGGGAACCGCAGATCGGGAACAGCACCGTTGAGTGCAAAACAGCTCCTCGCAGGAAGCCCACCGTGACTATCGAAACGGGAGAGTCAGCAGCGTTTTTAAACCAGAGAAGCCAAGATCAACGTCAGCGAGGAAACCTAGGTGGCGACTTCATGATCGCCGAGCGGAGAGTTTCCACATGGGCTCCACTTTTAAAACTTCCTGAATGTGCCGCTCACCGTGCCAACAGTCTTTATATTCACAGAGACGGGACTGTAGTAATCCAGAGTCCATTTGGCAGCGGTGAAATGTAACTACGTACATTTATTCGAGTACGACATTGAAATCCGAATAGTACTCAAACTAACGTATATTCGGGTACAGCCCTAGTCCATACATGTCCTTTTTTTCCAAAGTACATACTATTTTTTACAGTATTACTAAAAGAAAACGTGCATTATTGAAAAAAAAACCTGAAAGCAAATAATTTTTAAAATTACATTAATACAAATGTAGAATTAGTTATACATTTGTAATCATAAAAATAATAATCCTATGAAAGAGATGACACTAAATGGATCATAATAATACAACAGAATGGGAAGGATTTATTAATTTTGCAGCATTACTTGCATTCACACGAAGCAACCGGAGTTGTATTCCCGGCTCCCCTGAGTCGTAGGTGTGTGAGAAAGCACGGGTAATATTCCGCGTTGCATGCCTGAGTGGATCTGCTCCTTTCCACAAAGGATCATCCCCGAGCAGCAGACTGACCTCGGCTCAGGTTCTAACCCCAATCAAAAAAGCACAACCTCGTCCTTTTAATCCCGCTCCATAATCACCAACTGCGCACAGAGCACCAATAAATATCTCCGCTGATTAAATCATTAAGGAGTTTTCTTTCCTTTTTTTACCACTTAAGCCCTGTCCTCTAAATATGCTGCAGATCTGGAGTTAGCGAGGGGATGTGTTGTTAGCGATGGAGGATTAAGTTGTTAGGGCTGTCCGAAGGCTCAAATACTAAGCGCTCCATCATTCAATCACTGGGATCCTCACGCGCTCTGGGACTTAGCCTCGCTGAGCCTGTATCTCTCTGGATCGCCCTGCGCTCGGAAAACACTGAATGTCCTCCTCCAACATGGGAGTAGCGTGCTAACAAAGGTGTCCCAACTGTAGCTGTGAACGTGACAGGATGTGTGAGAGGCTGCCTCTATGGAGAGAGACATCAAGCATGCTCATTTCTGACGTGGAGCTAATCTGAAGTACACATTGAATACTGCTTTCTGTTCCTCCATCTTGTGACTGTGTGACTCCCTCTCTTGGATATCAGCATGTGAAGGACACTGCTCAGGAACTAGTCTCTGTATGTGATGACTCCCTCTCTTGGATATCAGCATGTGAAGGACACTGCTCAGGAACTAGTCTCTGTATGTGATGACTCCCTCTCTTGGATATCAGCATGTGAAGGACACTGCTCAGGAACTAGTCTCTGTATGTGATGACTCCCTCTCTTGGATATCAGCATGTGAAGGACACTGCTCAGGAACTAGTCTCTGTATGTGATGACTCCCTCTCTGGATATCAGCATGTGAAGGACACTGCTCAGGAACTAGTCTCTGTATGTGATGACTCCCTCTCTGGATATCAGCATGTGAAGGACACTGCTCAGGAACTAGTCTCTGTATGTGATGACTCCTTCCCTTCTGGAGAGGATCACAGATACATGGGTCCTGAGGCTGAAGCTCAAGCCGGGGACGAGGGATTATTAACATTTAAGTATTTAGAAAAAGTCAGATTTTGAGAAAAAAGTCATAATTTTGAGATTTTTGGGAAAAATACAGATTTTTTAATAAAATACAGAATTCTAAGAAAAAGTCAGAATTCTTGAGAAAAAGTGCATTTTTAGATTTTGAGAAAAATTACCAACACATTTATTTATTTTTCCGACTACTTCCGTTCTGGAGAGGATCATAAACACATCCTGAGAATGAAGCAGTGATATTTTTCTAACACCCTGTTGATTCTCCATGGTCCACTGAGAACTACACCTGCACACACTCGTCTGTGTTGGACGTGGCGTGTGTGTTGCATGTTGGGATCATGGACCCTGGTTTCTGTTATGATTGTGATTGCTATATGTATCTAGTAACGTGAGTCGTTTGTATTCTATTGTTCTCTTTGATCCTTTCTCCTCCGTCTACTTTCTTTCTTTCGTTTATAACTAATGCTGTTGATATGTTGTGATCTTAAAAAGGTGTCTGTTATCATCTGGACGGGGACAACAGCTGGACATTAGCAATGTTGGCTAAAGCTGCCCCATTTAGTGAGTTGATCAGTGGGGACTGTCCACGACACTATCAACGAATAAACTGACCTCAACCATCTCCACCAGCAGCTTCCCGTAGATAATCGATTACAGGCCGTCTTTGTTTCACTGGGCTTATATACCCAAAAGTAGGGCTGCACAAAACGATATCAAAATTACGATATGGACGGGTGCAATATCTAAATCTCATGGGGGTTAGAGTCCTGATCTGATCTTCAGAGGGAGTGGCTGCACCCGTAGATAGAAAAGGGGGACGTGACGTCTCAGAGGTCGCGCGGCTGTGGAGACGAACGCGTCGCCCACATTCTGTCACTGGGTTTAGGCTAGCTAGCAGGTTGATGGTTTTGGGTGCAGTCACTTTTGCCTCCACTTGCTGTTCAAATACATGTTGAAAGAAAAAGTAAATCTGTTTACAGTTCTGCTTCATCTGGTGTCGAGAGATGTGTCCATAGATGTAGTCCCTAACTTCGCTCTCAAAGTGCACCAGATTGATGCATTTAACTTCCACATTTAAAAAAAAATCTTCCCGTGGGAGCATGCCCCCGGACCCCCCTAGAGGAGGTGAGGTCCACCACCTGTTAAATGGTCTCACCCACATTGAGGATGCTTCCAACGCCCATGTTTTATTCCATGTGTCCAGTCAGGCAAATTGGGTCCACATGTTATTGCATCGATGATCTGTTAACTCTGGCAACTCGAGGGCTGCTCAGGTAACGTGACGACTATATGAATAATGGTCTAAAATAACATTAATGCATAGGGTTTTTAAGTAACATACTTTCGCCGCCGGCCGGCCGATACATGCCGCACATTAAGTGGGCCTGTCTGTCAATTAATCCCCGGGCCACTTTCCCCCCAGTCCGCCCTGGTCCAGTATAAACACATGCCTTCATGGCTCACACATTTCCTGCTGCAGGCCCCACAGAATCAGGACAGGGTGTGTGTGTGTGTGTGTGTGTGTGTATACTCTCTGCTCTTGTGATTTAACGCAGAGGTGAAAGTCCTGAATTTAAATTATTATAAAAATTATTATAAAAATGGTAAAAACCCAAAGTTGCGACCGAGTGCAGGACATGTACTTCAGACGCAGACCTTTGTGTAATCCGCTCACACAGATCCGTGCTACACGACTCGCTGAATGAACAGAAGAATTATGTCCTGCGTTTCTCCTCAACATATGTGCCGGCATTCATCTCGTACCTTGCCTCCCACGGGCCGCATATCTCTAGGTCGTTATGGTGTGTGTGTGTGTGTGTGTGTGTGTGTGTGTGTGTGTGTGTGTGTTGCATCACTATGCTTCTCTAAGGGGGAGTACAGCATGTGTTGATTCTGCCTTTCATCTGCAGAGCGCCTCTTTTCATCTCTCACCTTTCAGACCAACCCAGGCGGAAAGGGAGATCTAAGACACAATGACGACGTGCGGAGCGGGGAGATCGAGAAGAGCTAGATTTAAAAAGAGAAAGTGTTTTCCCCCGATCTATCGTCCGACAGAACACACTTTTTCTCTCCGTTTCGTCTTAATGGGAGAAGTCGTTCCCAGCTGCGTTCCCTCCCCTCCACACCCTCAGGATTATTTACGTTACATGAATTTGAGGCACTAATTTGAGAAGCCATCCATTACAGCTCCATAGATGAGGAGCAAAGGGGTCACTGAGGCAAGGCGTTCCCTCTCTTCTGGGGAGACGGGCTGTAAGACAGGCTGCAGATGATTATCTGGGGCTAATTTCACCCGCAGCGGGGCCCCGAGGGTCCCCCTAAGCATCATATAAGGGCCTTGAAGGCACCGTGTAGTGCTGGGAGAGATGGCTTTAACGAGACGTATTACATACTTGAATCTGATTGGTCAATTTGGACATTCCAGAGGTCGTTATGTGTCGCTAACAGACTGTTGCTAAGGATAACAGACCGTTGCTAAGGATAACAGACCGTTGCTAAGGAGGATATGTTCGGTCATATCAATCCGCAGAAAGAAGACTGACAGGAAGTAAACACTAAAGGGAACAGCAGAAGGAGACAGACAGGAAGTCAACACTAAAGGGAACAGCAGAAGGAGACAGAACCTTCCAGAAAAGGTCCCCCAGCTGACCCAGAAAGCCACGCAGGTTCTGGTCCCAGGCTCTCGTCACCTCACGCCTAGACTACTGCAGCTCCCTCCTGGCTGGTCTGCCTGCATGCACCATCCGACCTCTCATCCAGAATGCAGCGGCTCGTCTGGTCTTCAACCTTCCTGAATGTTCCCACACCACTCCGCTCCTCCGCTCCCTCCACTGGCTTCCGGTAACTGCTAGAATCCACTTCAAGACACTGGTGCTTGCGTACCATGCTGCGAATGGATCTGGCCCTTCCTACATCCAGGACATGGTTAAACCGTGCACCCCAGCACGTGCTCTCCGCTCTGCATCAGCCAATCGACTCGCTGCACCCTCGCTGCGAGGGGGACCCAAGTTCCCATCAGCAGCAACACGTGGGTTTGCTGTCCTGGCTCCAAGATGGTGGAATGAGCTCCCATTGACATCAGGACAGCAGAAAGCTCACACACCTTCCGGACTGAAGCTCATCTCTCTCGACTCCACCTCGAGGATAGAACTACTAACAAAGCACTTCTATACTAACAAAGCACTTATATACTAACAAAGCACTTATATACTAACAAAGCACTGGCTCCTCTAAAGCCAGCTGAGTAGCACTTGAAATGCATGGCTCTATGAAGCCTGATGTACTTTATGATTCTGTTTTCTTCAAGGTTGTGTCTTCCTGGTCGAATGTACTTATTGTAAGTCTTTGGATAAAAGCCTCAGCTAAATGTCATGTGATGTAAAAGGGAACAGGAAGTGCTGAAAAGACGCATTCCTGCACCGCTCGATTATTGTTAAAGTTAGCACAACACTAGGCAATGCATTACTGCCACAAACTGCTTCCAACACACACATCGCAAGCTGTAAGTCATGAATAAACACACACACACACACACACACACACACACACACACTTGCAGAATGTGTGTTTAATGTATATCACAATGTTTAATAGTGTGTAAGAAGTGCGTGAGGTCATCGGTGTGCAGTACACGAGATGAAAGATGACCATCAGCGCGCCGATCAGCTTACATGAAAATGTAAATTCGCCAGAAGAACCTCTCGTGTGACGTTGTGTCTTCCTGCACTGAAGCCCGACCCGGTCTGCTTCTCATTCTGCCTGCAGCCTCTCACGGCTCAAGTGAGGTAACTCTTTTGGTGAATGCACCCAGTAACCCCTACAGTGTGTGCGTGCATATGTACGTACGCATATGGACACACTGTATATGTCTGTGCATACATGTGTGTGTGTGTGTGTGTGTGTGTGTGTGTGTGTGTGTGTGTGCTTCTCCTCTTCAGCTCTGAGCTTTTTCCAGTTTCAGGCTGCGGTCTAAGTTCAATAAGCCGAGTTTGACATGTGCTAGCGTTCTGTACAAACACTGTCCAGCGGTCGGCCTGCACTCTCACCCTGCTATTATGACTATTATGTATGTGTGTGTGTGTGTGTGTGTGTGTGTGTGTGTGTGTGTGTGTGTGTGTGTGTGTGTCTGCTGCAAAAGGAGAAGGGAAAACAGAACAAGGGATGGCAACTGAGGAGATTGTTACAAAAGCTAATGTTGGGCTATAAGGAACTACAGCACGGTCACATGACTTCACGTCACCACCGCTAAGCTAAAGGCGGCTAATGTTGGGCTATAAAGGAACAACAGCACGGTCACATGACTTCACCTCACCACCGCTAAGCTAAAGGTGGCTAATGTTGGGCTATAAAGGAACTACAGCACGGTCACATGACTCCACGTCACCACCGCTAAGCTAAAGGAGGCTAATGTTGGGCTATAAAGGATCTACAGCACGGTCACATGACTCCACGTCACCACCGCTAAGCTAAAGGAGGCTAATGTTGGGCTTATAAAGGATCTACAGCACGGTCACATGACTTCACGTCACCACCGCTAAGCTAAAGGCGGCTAATGTTGGGCTATAAAGGAACTACAGCACGGTCACATGACTTCACCTCACCACCGCTAAGCTAAAGGTGGCTAATGTTGGTCTATAAAGGAACTACAGCACGGTCACATGACTTCACGTCACCACCGCTAAGCTAAAGGTGGCTAATGTTGGGCTATAAAGGAACTACAGCACGGTCACATGACTTCACGTCACCACCGCTAAGCTAAAGGAGGCTAATGTTGGGCTATAAAGGAACTACAGCACGGTCACATGACTTCACGTCACCACCGCTAAGCTAAAGGAGGCTAATGTTGGGCTATAAAGGAACTACAGCACGGTCACATGACTTCACGTCACCACCGCTAAGCTAAAGGAGGCTAATGTTGGGCTATAAAGGAACTACAGCACGGTCACATGACTTCACGTCACCACCGCTAAGCTAAAGGAGGCTAATGTTGGGCTATAAAGGAACTACAACTTTAAATCTCTTCAGCTTGTGTTAGCCACAGATTTCAGACTAACAACCAAACGCACATTCAGCAAACCATTGACCTCCAGACCAGGGGACAGGAAGTGCTAAAATGCTGACTCGTTCCTGTAGTCTTAAACCTGCTTTGTTCTGTCTGCTCAGAGTGCATTATGTCCGTTCTTCACAACACGAGTCAATCTAATAAAATAAATCAAGAGACAACAGTAACGCGGCCGTCATGGGTGCTTTGGAAACTGAAGGTAAATGCCGTCTTGTTGTGGAGCAGCCGTGGACCTTGATATTCTGCGTTATGAAATCTTCCAAATGGAAAATCTGTGTCGTGGTCTGAGGAAGCGGCGATGATGTTAATCCGGAGAATTAACTGTTCTCTCTGCACCGTCCTCTACTCTAATGTACCTGCGAAGGCCATCAGATAAAACCCCTCCACTTCCAGAGTCTGCCAGCCAACCGGTCAAACTCTTTACTCTCCCCTTAATTCAAATGTCGGTATCTCACGCTTTGATTCTCGGGTATTCATATAATAATAATAATAATAATATATTTAATTTATATAGCGCTTCTCATCTGCCAAGACAAATCTCGAAGTGCTTCACAACAAGGGATACTGATACACTTTGAGAGATTAAACAAATAATTGTAATAATAATAAGAAATCAAAAAATTAAATATAAAATAGAGTACAAAGATGAAAGTCGGAGATAGCGATACAAATGGCAGCACTCCAGGTGTACCATGCTCACGTGTATTGGAAGGCCTGCCGAGAGAAGAGGGCTCTTAAGGCCGGGTTTGAGGACCTCGGTGGAAGGGGCAGATCTCAGCTGACCTGGGAGGGAGCATATCCTTAATGCTAACACTGGAAACATGCTGAATTGAAAATGTTACTTACGAGCAAAACATGGTCAAAAGTATTAGTTTTAAAAGTACCAAAAAACCTTTTTTTAAAACACCCAGAAACAGATAATAGATGCCAACTGAATCTCACTTATATCCAAACATCTCATTTTAACACGTGCAAACATTTTAGTTTGGATAGTTAGTCAAGCCAGAAGATATCTCGAGTTCAATAACAAATGCAATATTTTGTATTGAATGGTACTTAAGTTAAGTAAAAGTACTTTTAAATTGCAGTTAAGGGCAAATGTACTCTTATTGCTAACCCTAACTATGATGGATAGAGTTAGATGACTATGATGATTTCACACACACACACCACACACACACACACACCACAATAATCACCGCCGTCACTGGCTGTAAGTGGGAGTTAACGGTGGCCTGACCGAGTGTTTGTCTTTGTTCTACTGTCTGCTCCCAGCCCACAAACAAGTCCCAAAACACCCGGAGAGATGAGTACCAGACCCCGAAAACTTATGAGAGGAAAGGAGGGGAGGGAGAGACTGAAGGAGGGAGGACACGTGAGGAGGTTAGAGAGTAACAGAGGATGTATTGTTTGTGGTTCTTCAGGGAGGGAAAGGGAGCAGGACGAAGGGGGGTGACGAAGAGGAGGAGATGAAGAGGAAGAGACGAAGAAGAGGAGACAGAGTGAGGCCTCCCAACCAAATAAGAAGCAGTAATGCTGTCAACCAACACACTACAAAGCAAACTGATACACATGAAAACAACCAATCTCTGAATCAATGTCATGTGACTGGCGGCTAGCTTAGCATGAAGCTAGCTTAGCATGAAGCATAGCTAGCTTAGCATGAAGTTAGCCTGGCGCTGTTCAGAGTTGCCGTCCAACCCATTTAAAGCTCACATATTAACACTACAGATCGAGGCCGTTTCTCAATCTCGAGGATGCTGGCTTGGTAGTCGCGTACTTCCAAGTCACTTCAGAAACGAAGCAAGTATGCCACGGCTTCGGAAAACGAAGAAGAATGGAACAGGCTAACAAGTGTGTCACTCTCTAACGGTTTCAACATAAACTGTACCGAAAATAAATCCCTCACGATGTCTATCTAATTATGAACTTGCTTTACTTTCACGGAACACATTTTTGGTGATAACAAATGTAACAAAGTCACATATTTACCAACACATGTTCTACGCCACTACACTTACATCTAAATGTGTGCTGCGTCGGTTCAGCCATTCTCCGCAAGGGTTTTTGAAATTGGTCCGTGCGCAAAGCATTGTGGGGATTTTAAGGACGCGAAGTCTACCCATGTGCAGCCTTGAAATTTCCCCCAAACCAAGGACGCGGCCTCGGTGGAATTCCAAGTATGCTGGACATTGGAACGGTCCTTCGCCGGCACTCGATGACGTAGCATCCTTGAAATATTGGCTTGGAAGCCAGTATCCTCGAGATTGAGAAACGGCCATTTATAACTTTTGGACAGAGTCAGGTTAGCCGATGCTAAGCTAAACGTAGGCTAACGGACTCCTAGCTCTCGCTACATAATTAGCCCACTGGGGTGAGAGCGGAGTCGTTCCGTTTTGTGAACCAGTGAATAATTGAAATGTGTTTGTGCACCAAAACACGGAAATAGGCTCAAGGTCCAACGTCTTGCTCTTTTACGTCCGTTTGACTTTGTTTCACTCCGATGCGACTTTCTAAGATTGCTCCGAGTGAGGTTGTATTGTTCTGAAATGTCCCACTTTAGTACGATGGTACTTGAAAGCAACCACACACACACACCACACACACACAGGCTGCTCAATTAATCGTATTTTAATAGCAATTACGATTATGGCTTGCAACGATTCCAAAAACAACGTAATCGGAATAAAACGAGATTATAATAATCGAGATTCTGATTTTTGCCATAATCGAGCAGCCCACACACACACACACACACACACACACACACACACACACACACACACACACACACACACACACACACACACACACACACACACACACACACACACACACACACACACACACACACACACACACACACACACACACACACACACACACACACACACACACAGCGTGAGATAAAGATCTGTGCATCGACTCTCCGTCTCTAACTCTCTCCGTCTCTCCGTCTCCGACAGATTTCAAGTAAATACCAGCAAACAAGCAATTATTTCTGGCAGCCCGGACCTCTTCTCCGTCCAAGAGCGGTGGAGCAGAGGGAGAGGGGGAGGAAGAAATCACCCCGACAGATGTGATTTAAATCAATATTACATTATATGCGCCTTTATTTGTTTAAAGAAAGTACAGTACGCAGAAAGGGCCCGCGATGACGGAGCAACGGCTTCTAATACATCGGGGGTTTCATATTTGCAATTTCCTTTTACCCCCGCTCGTCCTTCTCCTGTGTTCCTCCAGGTCTGAGCCACGTTAAAATAACATCAACGAGGAGGGGGGAAAAAGGCTGTCAAACGGAGAGTTTTAACACGAACCATCTGGAGGAACGATGGAAGTAAACAGAAGAGGAGGAGGAGGAGGAGGAGGAGGAGGAGGAGGAGGAGGAGGAGGAGGAGGAGGAGGAGGAGGAGGAGGAGGAAGCAAGGAAAGGGGGAAAGTGAAGGATTGAGATGTAGAAAAAGGGGGAGGAGAGGGTGAGGAAGAGTTAGTCTGGAGACAAATGAAGGCGTTGCAGTGGAGACAGAAGGAGAGGAGGAGTGGAGCCTCGTTACAGGAAGCGGGACAAAAGGAGGGCTCCGATCCAAAATATCACGAAACCGTTCTGAATTCACTCGCAGTCATTAACTCTGTTACATTTATTAAATACGCCTCATTAAAAGTACACGCGCGGAGCTCAAGCACGCACCGTTATTTCAGCGAGCGGTGCAGCAACGAGTCCTAAAGGTCAAAGGTGAGCATGTCCTGTTAGCGCTACAAAGGTTTTCTGAATGTGTGTTTGGTTGTTAGCCTGGAATAAGGTCTGTGGTTAACACAAGCTGAAGAGATTTGTATTTTACGACATGAAATACATCAATAAAAATACCCAACTGGTGAATTAAAAAACTGAGGTTGCTAACAAGTGTCTAAATGAGACGACTAAACGCCATCACGCCCAACATTAGCCACCTTTAGCTTAGCGGTGGTGACGTGAAGTCATGTGACCGTGCTGTAGTTCCTTTATAGCCCAACATTAGCCGCCTTTAGCTTAGCAGTGGTGACATGAAGTCATGTGACCGTGCTGTAGTTCCTCTATAGCCCGACATTAGCCGCCTTTAGCTTAGCGGTGGTTACGTGAAGTCATGTGACCGTGCTGTAGTTCCTTTATAGCCCGACATTAGCCGCCTTTAGCTTAGCGGTGGTGACGTGAAGTCATGTGACCGTGCTGTAGTTCCTTTAGCCCGACATTAGCCGCCTTTAGCTTAGCGGTGGTGACGTGAAGTCATGTGACCGTGCTGTAGTTCCTTTAGCCCGACATTAGCCGCCTTTAGCTTAGCGGTGGTGACGTAAAGTCATGTGACCGTGCTGTAGTTCCTTTATAGCCCAACATTAGCCTCCTTTAGCTTAGCGGTGGTGACGTGAAGTCATGTGACCGTGCTCTAGTTCCTTTATAGCCCGACATTAGCCGCCTTTAGCTTAGATATTCCTGCACTCATCTATTCTGCTGAAACGTATTGAGTGTTGATGTTTTATCACTACTACAATATCAGCACTTGATTTTGGTTTTTGGTTAGTGGTTGTACTGCAAAGAAAGGAAGCAAGGTGCCGACAAAGGCAGCACAAAAAGAAAACTGTTAGCTCTCTAACATAGATGCTAGCAAACAATGTACGATTTTAAATATGGTGAAATTAGACATTAAAATGGATAAAATATGGACCAATACAAACAGAAGTCATAGCGATAATGTCTCTGTCTCTGTACAGTGACGTGGGGGAAAAGGCGGGAAAATGGTAGAAGAGACAGATGAGAAAGGAGTAGGACGTCTTCTTTGAAACGACCAGAAGTAGAAGATGTTGCAGAGAACAGGGATTTGGAAACACTTTCGTGGTCTTACCTTGAGTTGAGACGGCAGCAGCAGCAGAAACATGGAGGAGAAAGAGAAACAAGACTTTGTTAGCATCATGGCTTCAAAATCATCTCTGCATTATCGTGCAAACTGAACGTGTAATTTATATATTACAGTTGTTTTTTTACGACTAAAGAAGTGCACAAAACTTCGTAAATATATTGGAAATGAAATTGTTTCCACACATTTACTCATGTACCGTGATTAAGTGCAGCTTGAGGTACTTTAGTATTTTCCTATACCCTGCCATGATACTCCACGACAATTCAAAGCAACATAATGCTTAAACTATATGTATCTTTAAGTTTAAAGGTGGGGTCGGTAAGTTTGAGAAACCGGCTCGAGATCGCTAGAATTTGAAAATACACAACCGGAGAAAATCTGCCACTTCCTCACAGAGCCCCTCCCCCCACACCGATTAGCCCCTCCCCCAACACACACGAACTATAGAGCCCCTCCCCCAACACACACGAACTATAGAGCCCCTCCTCCACACACACGACATAGAGCCCCTCCCCCAACACACACGAACTACAGAGCCCACACACGAACTATAGCCCCCCCCAACACACACGAACTATAGAGCCCCTCCCCCAACACACACGAACTATAGAGCCCCTCCCCCAACACACACAAACTATAGAGCCCCTCCCCCAACACACACAAACTATAGAGCCCCTCCCCCGACACACACGAACTATAGAGCCCCTCCCCCGACACACACGAACGCGCACATGACCAATGAGGGCACGAGATCATTCTGTGCCCCGATGGAAGGCTGACAGGCAGGTAGGCCGTCCGATTGGTTGTACCTTGTCACAGTATCACGGCTTCTACAGATGGATTTATTTATGGATTTGTTGTCAAAGCTCTTCAGATATTCGTTGCCATCGGGACGTTCAGAGCATTCCATGGACTATAACAAAAAGTGTATCTCGAGCCGGTTTCTGAAACTTACCTACCCCACCTTTAAGTGACTTCATGAAATGTCAGGTTAAAATAAGGTGACCAGATTTTCTAAATTAAAACCGGGGACATTTTGAGTTTTGCGGTCGATGTGTCATCAACACATCCAACGTTCTTCACTGTTAAAGAAAAAAGGGGGACAATTCTGGTTCAATGTAATTCGAACATTTTAACTGTTGGATACAAACAGAAGGACGAAAGCTCATATATGAGATTTCAAAAGTCTTTTATTTTGAAAATCTACATCAGATTGTCCAGATTCTCTCTGAGTGACTCGATGGGGTGTCCTGCTATCACCCTGAAGTGAAATAAGTATTACATTTGAATGACTCTTTGATTATGGACAGTTTCCATTACATTAATAATCTAAATATAGATGGACAATAAATCTAATTTGAGATTTTAAACGGCATACATTTTAAATTGTGCTTCAGAAAGTAGTGTTATTTTAGGAGTGTTGTGAGATGGTGTCACATCAATTGAATTAGTCACCCAGTGGAAATGTCAGATATGTCTTCATACTTACATTTTAGATTCACTCAGTTATAATGTGGTAGTTATACGTAGTTTGTTTTAAATTATTATTGATCACATTATATAGTACATATTTCTTAATTTAAGCTCCAGTATATATGAATATGTTTGGTGTGTTTTTTAGGTTTATAGGTATGTAAACGCTTTTATTTTGAAAGGCAGTTTTTACAGGCCTCTACCGTAATGCATGGGATATCGCTACAACGTGCGGGCTGGCTCGACCGCAGTCTGTGTCCTGACATGAAACGTTTTGTTTCACGTTGCGATGTGTTTTCAACGTATATTAAAAAACGGGGACATTTCCACAACCGGGGACAGTCTCAACCGGGGACAGGCTTTACAAACGGGGACGTCTGGCCACCCTAGGTTTAAAAAAACATGATATTTAGTTTATTGTGAAATCCAATTATTTACTTGAAGTGCAACTTGAGGTACTTTACGTGATTATGTTCTAATACTCCACTACAATTAAGATAATAAGAAATGTTTGCGTTGCAGCAGCATAACAAACAAGGCACATAAGTAGAAATTAAAAGAGTAGAAATAAATTCTAAAATGTAAACATCTCAAAAAAGAAATACAACAGCATTAATAAAGTAGAAATACACGTTGAAATACCAGTTTACAGTAAACTAAATATAAGCAGGATATTATATACACATTAAAGTAAGTATGTAAGTTTGGAGAAACCGGCTCGAGTGCGCTAGAATTTGAAAATACACAACCGCAACAAATCTGCCACTTCCTCACAGAGCCCCGCCCCCAACACACACGACCAATGAGGGCACGAGGTGAGTGTGTGCCCCGATGGAAGGCTGACAGGCCGTCCAGCTACTTTAGCCGGGCCGTGATTGGTCGAGCTTTCTACAGCGCCACGGCTTCCACACATGACATTTATTTATGTATTTGTTGTCAAAGCACTTCAGATATTCATCGCTGTCCGGACGTTAAGAGCATTCCATGGAATGTAACAACAAGCGTATCTGAAGTGAAGTACCGACCCCACCTTTAAGTGCGTAAGGAATGAGCAACATAATGTATTTTTAAGCTTTTGTTACGCCATGAAATGAAGGGATTAAACAAACAAACATGATATTTAGTTGTGAATTAAACTAGCCAACAGTTTATTACGAAACAGCTTAACGACAAATGAGAGAAACGATGTAACTGGCATTGTCTACAAGTCAAGTATTTTCTAATGTACTTTCTCGCTTTTACTCTATATTTATCTTTAAGTGACTCCACTTGACTGATTCTTACATATTAATACATTTCAAGGACGTTCACTTGTAACCACGTTATTCTTACAGCGTGGTTTTAGTTCTTTAACCCCCGGGGTAAGAGGCTCAAGAAGGTTAACAGATTAAGTAAAAGAGGAAATGAATAAATTAACTCTCTCTCTTGTGGTGTCACGGCCCCCGTCAGGTGACACGGGAGCTGATGAGGCCTGACGGGGGGGTCGTGACCTCACTTCCTGCTCTAATTGGGTATGGGGTGATAAACCGGCCCCCCGAGACCCCGAGAAAAACCTGGAGCTGGAGGAGGAGGGGGAAATCTACTAACTCGAGCGTTTGGTAATGCGCTAATTAATTTTAAGAGTTCGACACACCCCCCCCCCTCTTTCCTGGGCCTCAGTGGAAACAGATGTTAAACTGAGAGGGGGGGGGGTCGGAGGGTGATAAGCTGCTGGGAGAAACCCAGATCTGGATCTCAAGAGGAGGAGATTTGACTTTATTTCATTTGGATGTTTTCGGGGGTTTCTATATATAAAAAGAAAATATTTTCATTTCTATTTTGTTACTTTGACACCTTATGTTTATATATATTTATTCTTTTTAAATAAAATATATAAATCTTTCTTTACTTTTAGCACATTCTTACTTCAACTTCTTATGCTGACATAAATATATTATGTATCCTTCTGCTTTCACTTTACCTGCGCACATTTATTTGTTTGAATTGAATGAAGTCCACTACTCTTAAGCTGTTCTACTTCTTACAGGTCTACAATCTGCAGTCACTTTCTAACAGGTGAAGCGGACGACTTTCACACCTCGCTGATTCAACAGATTCTACGAGGGGAACAAAACACACACACACACACACACACACACACACGGAAACAATGCAACACGATGTATTTTGTTAACACTTGTTGGTTAAACCCTGAGAAAAAATACAATGGCCTATTCATGATATATGTGTGTGAGAGTGTGTGTGTGTGTGTGTGTGTGTGTGTGTGTGTGTGTGTGTGTGTGTGTGTGTGCAAAGATACGCGTGTCTTTGAAGAGAAGGAGGGAGGGTTTCAGGAGTTAAGTTGTCCACAGGGGGATCTGGAAGTGATCTGTGGACCTGACATGAACACAGGAGGGGTGTGTGTGTGTGTGTGTGTGTGTGGGTGTGGGTGTGTGTGGGTGTTTAAGGGGGTAAAGGGGGAGGTCCAGGGAGGCCCGGTTGTTGTAACCTCTGACCTCTCGGCACGCTCCAGGGCCCCCCAGAAGCCACTGCTTTGAGCCGGAGAGTCTGAGCTGTCGTCGCGGTGACAGAGAGACGCGAGCAACCCGCTCAGAAGACAATAAACACACTATTTCTTCCCGTTTCTATGATTGTGTTAACCCCCATTAACCTCACATTAACGTTAGTCCCTGTGGACACACACACACACACACACACTCAAAGTGAATCGACAGATCCAGTAGACGCCACACACACATGTTTAAGTGCTTTGAAAATCTTTTAGTTTGTAATTGTTTCTGTGGGGAGCGGTGCCTTGCTCAGGGACACCTCGGTAGCACTCGGTCTCGCCGGGACTTGAACTGGTGACCTTCCAGCTGGCAAGCCAAGTCTATATCGACTTCGCCACCACCGCCCTTATAACCTAGACTCCCATATGCATCATGCGACCCTTAGAAGCGTCCCCGCCCCCGAAGCATGCCTTCACTTCGCCTGTGCTAAGCTAAAGGTGGCTAATGTTGGGCTATAACATTAAAACGTTCTCTTTTCGTGTTGGGGTTCTCTCTCCGCTACTTCCTGCTTTGTGGGCCAGCGCAGGAAGCCAACGTAAATCAGCAAACCGCCCTGAGCTACTTGGAAGTGTGTACTACTGTTCCACGAGGCTACAGTGCGAAGGGAACCCCTCACGAGAAGAGGATCAATACGCAACCCTTGCTGTGGATTGATGCATATGTTGATAGGTACGAGCTGTGTGTGTGTGTGTGTGTGTGTGTGTGTGTGTGTGTGTGTGAGTGTGTGAGAGCACGTACTCAAGTGTCAGTGGGAAGATTGATGGTGGATTCCAGTCAACTGTCAGCTGCTATTCACCTCGGTCAGAAATAGCCGTGCGGATAGGGGAAGAATTGGGGGATCAACTGAGCTCTCATTGGAGGGGGACGCGGATGAGATCATGTGCCTCACGCTGGCACATCATGCTCATCAACAACCCCCCTCACACTACCCACTGCCCTACATACTCCCCGGGTCAGAGATACACCACTGAGAGGTAATCAGACCACACACACACACACTTCAGCCACAGAGAGGAGGGAGTGTGTTGTTTGGCTTCATAAACCCTGCAAGGCTGTGAGGAGGAGAGGGAAGCTGAGGTGCAGGAACGGGTCCTAAACCAGGCAATGACTCAGCGTTTAATTCTAACATTAGCATCCTTTAGATTAGCGGTGGTGACGTGAAGTCATGTGACCGTGCTGTAGTTCCTTTATAACCCAACATTAGCCTCCTTTAGCTTAGCGGTGGTGACGTGAAGTCATGTGACCGTGCTGTAGTTCCTTTATAACCCAACATTAGCCTCCTTTAGCTTAGCGGTGGTGACATGAAGTCATGTGACCGTGCTGTAGTTCCTTTATAGCCCAACATTAGCCTCCTTTAGCTTAGCGGTGGTGACGTGAAGTCATGTGACCGTGTTGTAGTTCCTCTATAGCCCAACATTAGCCTCCTTTAGCTTAGCGGTGGTGAAGTCATGTGACCGTGCTGTAGTTCCTTTATAGCCCAACATTAGCCACCTTTAGCTTAGCGGTGGTGACGTGAAGTCATGTGACCGTGTTGTAGTTCCTTTATAACCCAAAATTAGCCTCCTTTAGCTTAGCGGTGGTGACGTGAAGTCATGTGACCGTGCTGTAGTTCCTTTATAGCCCAAAATTAGCCTCCTTTAGCTTAGCGGTGGTGACGTGAAGTCATGTGACCGTGCTGTAGTTCCTTTATAGCCCAACATTAGCCACCTTTAGCTTAGCGGTGGGGACGTGAAGTCATGTGACCGTGCTGTAGTTCTTTATAGACTAACTTTTTACTTCAGAAACTATAAAGTGGTGTTAATATGTGGAGATGATCCTGCTGAACTAAACGTGTAAGCATCATAAACATTTGTTTGACACAGAGATAATTTTCTGCAATAATCGAAAATCACATGGAGGAATCCCATTGGCTTTTTGGGGAGGGAACCAGGGAGATGATGCTCAGGGTCCACTAATGAAATACTTAATCTCCACTACCACTCTATTATGTTTTCACACAGAGAGTTTGTACACAAGAGGCAGGAGAACATATTTAAGTCCTTCATTTCCTGTGAAGAAATGCAAAATAAGTCAGCCACGTGCGGCGCTCTCTCACAAACAACTGCTGGATATATTGTTGATCACAACTGGTAACATTCCCCAACTGGGCTGATTCTGGTCTCGACACTAAACAGATTGAGCTGTTAGTCTCTGAGCTCACCACCGCACATGTTCTAACCGTCATACCAGTCATCTGCTCGATACTCTCTGAAAACATCGAACACACACACACACACACACACACACACACACACACACACACACACACACACACACACACACACACACACACACACACCACACACACACACACACACACACACACACACACACACACACACACCACACACACACACACACACACACACACACACACACACACACACACACACACACACACACACACACACACACAGTGAGATATTGACACAAGCTGCTGGAAGCCTGGCGCTTTAGTGCAGCAAAATGCAGGAAAGGCCTCGTCTTTCAATCTTTCAAATCTTGGCCCCTCTGGCTGTGTTTTGCTTAATGTCTTGCTGCTTTCGAGGGCCCGAATGCATAACACATGCTGGACGTGTGCACTCGTGATAATGCATGGTAATCCAAACAGAGGCGCAGTGGGTTGTTGTGAAAGCATTCAACTCGCAGGGGACAGCACTCTGATGTAAGCCAGTGTTTCCCTTTGCCGTTATTTACAGTACAAAATATGTTGAAGTCGAACTAATCCCACTGAAGTCAGAATCCTGAAATAACGTCTGCGGTTAACAGAAGCTGAGGAGATTTTAACCTTTGTTCTACGACATCAAATATGTCAGTAAATACCCCACTGGTGAATTTACAAATGGGGGTTGCTAACAAGTGTCTAAATGAGACGACTCAACGTCATCATGCCCAACATTAGCCACCTTTAGCTTAGCGGTGGTAACGTGAAGTCATGTGACCGTGCTGTAGTTCCTTTATAGCCCAACATTAGCCACCTTTAGCTTAGCGGTGGTGACGTGAAGTCATGTGACCGTGCTGTAGTTCCTTTACAGCCCAACATTAGCCACGTTTAGCTTAGCGGTGGTGACGTGAAGTCATGTGACCGTGCTGTAGTTCCTTATAGCCCAACATTAGCCACCTTTAGCTTAGCGGTGGAGACGTGAAGTCATGTGACCGTGCTGTAGTTCCTTTATAGCCCAACATTAGCCTCCTTTAGCTTAGCGGTGGAGACGTGAAGTCATGTGACCGTGCTGTAGTTCCTTTATAGCCCAACATTAGCCTCCTTTAGCTTAGCGGTGGTGACGTGAAGTCATGTGACCGTGCTGTAGTTCCTTTATAGCCCAACATTAGCCTCCTTTAGCTTAGCGATGGTGACGTGAAGTCATGTGACCGTGCTGTAGTTCCTTTATAGCCCAACAACTAAATGTGTAAGTCATAAACGTTTGTTTGACACAGAGATTATTTTCCGACATTATCCAAAACCACATGGAGGAATCCCATTGGCTTGCTGTCCACGGACCCTTTGGGATACTAATGTCGGCCTACAAAAACACGTCATCACTGCATCGCTCTATAACGAACATGGGTAAAACAAAAATGAAGGCTCTTTCCAAGCTAAAGCGTCGCAGCTAGGACTTCAGAGGATGCTTGTCTCTCTGGGCCCCGGAGAGCTTCGCAGCGACCCGTAATGACAAACACCATGAATCCTGGAGTCAATGAGCCTAACAAATGTTAACAATGCAGCCCCCAACCGCCGGGACCATTGTAGCAATTAGGATAATGAATGTGGTTTTGCTGGTAGGTAATCACATACTGTATAGGGCGCTCCTCCCCACATACAGGGCTTTGGGCGATGAATGCTTTGGTTTCATTACAGTCAAAAAAACTCCACTCACTCCCACTTTCTCTCCCTCGCAAGGTCGCCTTCTAACTCCTACACCCTTCCTTTCCGCTCCGTGCAAATCTAAACAAAAGACACATCTGGTCCGTCTCCTAACCCCCTCCGTTTCTCCCCTCTCGCTTTCTCTCTCTTCAACTCCCTCCTCGTTTCGACTCTCACTCTTCCTCCAGCATAAGAGCAGCACTTTGTCGGTGGGAAGAGGGTCTTTGTTCGAGGGTCAAACACTCGACTGGAGACCGTCGCCGGAGTCCGCTTTGCAGTGAGAAGACGACCGCAGCGCCCCAAAAACCTCATGTATACAAACTCCACGCCCACGGCGCAGTGATCTCTGTGGAGTGAGTGCCTGGTTCGCCCGCAGCCTGTCAGACGAAGTGCCGCCTTCAACACACCGCTGCTTACGGTCCAGATGTGTTCGTCTCAATGGACTTCAGGAAGTTATTGCTATTATCAGTTTCATAAAATGTTGTTATTTTTACAACTTGACGTCCCAGACATTCATCCATTACTTTAGCTGACTAGCTATTTGTAACTTTTAACTGTTTCTGTTACTTTTAGCTACTGTTTTAACTCCTAACCAATACGACCATTAGTCTTTTTACATTACATTACATTACATTGCATTTAGCTGACGCTTTTATCCAAAGCGACTTACAATAAGTACATTCGACCAGGAAGACACAACCTTGAAGAAAACAGCATCATATAAGAACATCAGGTTTCAAAGAGCCAATCATTTCAAGTGCTACTCAACTGGCTTTAGAGGAGCCAGCCCTTTATTAGTATATAAGTGCTCTGTAAGCAGTTCTTTGTTAGTAGTTCTATCCTCGAGGTGGAGTCGAGAGAGATGAGTGTTCAGTCTGGAAGGTGTGTGAGCTATCTGCTGTCCTGATGTCAATGGGGAGCTCATTCCACCATCTTGGAGCCAGGACAGCAAACCCACGTGTTTCTGCTGATGGGAACTTGGGTCCCCCTCGCAGCGAGGGTGCAGCGAGCCGTTTGGCTGATGCAGAGCGGAGAGCACGTGCTGGGGTGTACGGTTTAACCATGTCCTGGATGTAGGACGGAACAGATCCATTCGCAGCACGGTACGCAAGCACCAGTGTCTTGAAGTGGATTCTAACAGTTACCGGAAGCCAGTGGAGGGAGCGG
Organism: Champsocephalus esox; assembly: GCA_036324585.1. Classification (NCBI taxonomy): domain Eukaryota; kingdom Metazoa; phylum Chordata; class Actinopteri; order Perciformes; family Channichthyidae; genus Champsocephalus; species Champsocephalus esox. The sequence continues at coordinate 37,013,514 of CM070491.1, read as the reverse complement.
AGGAGCGGAGTGGTGTGGGAACATTCAGGAAGGTTGAAGACCAGACGAGCCGCTGCATTCTGGATGAGAGAGGTCGGATGGCACATGCAGGTAGACCAGCCAGGAGGGAGCTGCAGTAGTCTAGGCGTGAGGTGACGAGAGCCTGGGCCAGAACCTGCGTGGCTTTCTGGGTCAGCGTCCTCCTGATGTTGTAAAGCGTGTATCTTCAGCAGCGGGTTGTAGCAGCGATGTTTGCAGTGAAGGACAGGTTGTTATCTAGGGTCACTCCCAGAGTCCTTGCAGTCTGAGTCGGGGAAACAACAGAGGGGCCGATGTTGATAGTCAGGTCAAGAGAGGGACAATCTTTTCCCGGAAGGAAAAGCAGTTCAGTTTTGTCAAGGTTGAGCTTGAGGTGATGAGCGGACATCCACTGAGAGATGTCAGCTAGACGAGCAGAGATGCGTGCGACGACCTGGGTCTCTGAGCGGGGAAGGACAGAATTAATTGGGTGTCGTCAGCGTAGCAGTGGTATGAAAAACCATTCGGGCTAATGACAGATCCGAGCGAGTTTGTGTACAGGGAGAAGAGGAGAGGACCGAGAACAGAGCCCTGAGGGACCCCTGTAGTTAATTGACAAGAGTCGGACTCGGACCCTCTCCAAGTGACCCTGTAGGTGCGGTCTTTGAGGTATGAGGTGAGGAGGGAAAGTGCAGAGCCTGAAACTCCAAGTTCTTGGAGAGTGAAGGAGGATCTGATGATTCACCGTGTCGAATGCAGCAGACAGGTCCAACAGGACGAGGACAGAGGAGAGGGAGGCTGCTTTGGCCGTGTGCAGTCTTTTCTATTTGTACTGTTTATCTGTTACTTTTCACCAAGTATTTTAGCAGTTTCTGTTCATGTTAGCTAACTATTTCTACTTTTTCTGTTAATAATAATAATAATATATTAATTTTATTTAGCGCTTTTCTGAACCCAAAGACGCTTTACATTTGGGAGGGAGGGTAGACAAACAAAACAAAAACAAAGACAGAACCAAAAAGAAACAAAGAAACAAAACAGAAAAGCAGTCAGGAGGAAGTTGATTGAGAGGGGGCGGGGCTTATGGATACAGAGTTGAAGAGCTCCGAACTAGATAACTATTTGAAATGTATTTGTAACTTAACTTGTTCCCTTACTTTAAGCCAGGGGTGTCAAACTCAAGGCCCGGGGGCCAAATCCGGCCCGCGACTTCATTTAATGTGGCCCGCATGCAAAGAATGTAATAAGTTTATGATACGGTTACATGACATGCTCACTGAAGAGACTTACAATTATTTGCCCTAGACTTCTGATTTCAGTTATTACCCTATCCGTGACATGGAGCCTTTGAGTAAATATCTCAACAGTGTTGAGTTGTTGCAGCTGACTCACGGTGTGGGCTGTCTCCCTTCATCAAATCAAATGTTCTATTGTTTCATATGAGCTGATTACTACGCTGCGTCTGCAGAAGCAGCTTCGAGGCGAATCACTAAACCACAACGTGCTCCTGAACCTCTGGACGGCGCAGCGAGCTACATCTGTTGGAGCTGTGAGAGCAGGAAGGGAACATATTGAGACACACACACACACACACACACACAAAGAGACACACACACCACACACACACACACACACACACACACACACACACACACACCACACACACACACACACACACACACACACACACACACACACACACACACACACACACACCACACACACACACACACACACACACACACACACACAGCTGCATGGTGGTGGTGATTTCATCCGCAGATGTGCAGAAATAACAGATATGTTTTTTAGAAATCCCCATGTGTCAGTGTATCTTCATCAGGATGCAACGCGTTTATCGTCATAGCGACCGTCGTTATGGCTCCTCCAACAGAGCAACACAATACAACTGTGCGAGTAAATACAAAGAATAGAATAGAAGTAGTGCGATGAGAGTCTACGAGTGACGCGCAGTGTGTACGTTGCAGACAGGTGAACGTGATGGACGTCCTCGCCCAGGTGTGTAACAGTCGTACGGCCCGAGGGAGGAGGCCGCCTGGGCCCGGAGGTATCAGCCGCCTGGGCCCGGAGGCATCAGCCGCCTGGGCCCGGAGGCATCAGCCGCCTGGGCCCGGAGGCATCAATACGGAATCAGACCGGCTTCAGGGTTTAATCGCCCGTCCTTCGCGGCGGGGTTATTCGGGTTCTCAAACGTCACTCTGGCCTGATGAGCTGTCAAACGGCAGCTTCACATCTGGACCCAAGGTGCTATCGTCTTCCTCCGTTAGCTCGTCTCAAACCGTTTCACCTGAAATCTCTTTTTCTCACTCTCCTCCTCTCCCCCCCTCCCTCCCTCCTCTCCCCCCTCCCTCGCTCGGGTTTTATATGGAAAAACATTCCTGGTGTTCTCCTCGGCTCCAGTGAAACCTGGTGCTTATTTTCAGTGCACTAAATTGATAGCAAATGTGAGGACAGATCCCTCCTCTCGCTCGCCATCCCCCCCTTCCAGCCCCCTCCCCTTCTGGCATCCACAGCGAGGATACGTGGAACATTTTCGTGACCATATTGAACCCTGGGGTTTTGTGTTTTTGAAGGTGTTCCCCTTTTTTTTGATTCCACTGCACGTGTTTGTGTAGCGAGAGAAAGTCTGCGCGTCTCCTTGAGAGCCGAGCTCTGAGTCACAGACTTTTTCTGTTTTTCAGTAAGCCCCCCCCCCACAGCACCGTGGAAACCGAACCTGGTTAGCCTCAGCTGTCTTTACCCATAATTCAACAGCCCCCGGGTGTTTGTCTTCTCTCCCCCTCTCCGGCCCTGGAAGTGAAACCCTAACTGCTCCCTTCTTCCCGATGCAGCCAGCTGAGTTCTGCCGGACCTCTATTGTTCTGGATGTGTGTCGGGGAGAAGCTGAGCCCCTCGGATCGTCTTCGCGGGGGAAGCTTATAGTGGTTTGATTAGAAAGCGAGTGGCCCAGTCAGCTCCTTGGGAAGTCTGGTTTCGAAACCTTTGGACTCTGCGGGCGAAGAGGAAGGTGGAAACCATCCCGAAACCATCCCGTAAACTGTTCCTTCGCCATGTGTGCACACGGTGCCCGAATCAAGCCGCGCTGCCAGCCACACGGCGGACGGCGCGACACCCAACGCGTCCGTTTCCCATCCTCACGATGACTCGCGGCTTCATCAGCTGCAGCTCGTCTTCCGTTTGCCACAGAGTCCGGTTTTCGAGATCCACCCGCCAGCCGCACGTTCGACGAATTCGCTCTCCGACCGCATCAAACCCACTGACGGGAGAATCCCGGAGGTTTCCACCCTCAGCTCCGAGAACACAAGACAGGTATAGCTTTCTGAATGTGGGATGAGAACGAGGACACTTCGTCTCTTCTCTTTCCGGGTCCTTGTTGAATTAAATACATGATATACAATAAACTGGAGTAGAAAGCCTCTTACACTTTATTCAAACATCACGTGGTACTTCCTGTTTGCTCGGATGACCCAGGAGACGTGGGACGGACCGGAGAGGAATTCAAGTCGTAGATTAAAACGAACACTCGCAATCCAACCCTTGTTTTACCCAGATGACCTGAGATCAAACGAAAGTTTTGAAGCCACTCAAGCTTTTATTTTAAGGAAATAGCTTGTGTCTAAAACGGGAGGTTGCAAAGCGCTGAGAGATATTAACGGGCTGTAGCACAGACCCCAGACCAAGCAGCCAATCACATCTCTCGTTGGGCTACCCAGACCTTTTTGCAGGAACAGGGTTCATACATTTCCTCTCCACGACTTTTACCTAATTTTCCATGACCAACAAAAATACTCTTCTCAGCGGTTCCAACGAACATGGTTTATTTTAACTAGGGTTGCCAGAAACTGACCATGATCAAAATCGATTATTCGGCAGCCCTGGCGAATAATCGCTAGCATCCCTAATTTTAACATGGAACAGGAAAATAAGGTCTGAATATGAAACATGTTGAGCCGATCTAAAACAAATCAGCTTCTCTAAAATCTCTCACCAGCAAAACACCTCGACAGTTAAATGCCATTTCATTACAATACAGTATTATTATCATTAAAGTATAACTATTTCGGCGATTAACTAAAATATAAATTATATTCGATGCAACTTTAGTTACATTTCCATGACTTTTCCAACACTGTGGGAACTATATTGTTTCCCATAACTTTTCCAGGGCCTGGAATTAGCATTTTGAGTTTCCATGACGTTCCCATGTTTGTAATGGCCGTAGGAACCCTGAGGAACCAGCCGCCTGCCGAACATTGGCTTCTACCAACGGTGAGACTGAACCAAACCGGCGTTAACGGACCTTGAGACCGAGACAACAAGCTAGAATATGCAGAGAAATAATCAAATCACAATACTGTGCGGCCACCCACAGAAACATCTGCCCGTTGAAAGGCTGTAGAACCAAGAGAAAAGCTGAGACACGTTAAAAAGAACCGCAAAAACCATCTTTGAGTTCCATCCAAGGCATTGTGCAGAAAGCGGGCCGCCTGCTGTGTCGAGATATTGCTTTAGAGAGCCGCTATGAAAGAGCATTGTGTCGTAAAACCAAAACAACGAGCTCAAAGACACAAACAATGGACTTTCTCGTGGAACACGCACGCAGTCGTGTGATCGATTGTGGAGATAGAAATGAACTTCCCCTCGAAACGTAAGCCATCGCTGCTCGAGCTAACGGTAGGATGTTTCAGAATGCTCTAGAAGAGGCAGTGAGAGCAGGGCTCGAGCTTAAGGACGTCCCGTCGTCGGAAATAAATAGGGTCGGGAGGATAAAAAATAATTTTGGGACGAAAGTTAAAATAAAAATACCCTGCTAACTCTACTCCAACGGCGATGAAAATGAAACTGACACACACACACACACCGCTGTGCCCGCGAATGTGTGGGTCGAGCTATGTATCGAGTGTGTGTATCCCGCGGGTTGAGTGATGCAATGTTTTACATCACGGAAACGCACAGCAGAACCAGACCCCGGAGCGCCGGCCCCTTTATTTACTTGCTCCTCTTCACCCCCGATGGGTGATACGGCTGAGAGGAGAACCCTCCATCGTGTGTAGTCCTGAGCAATATGCTGCCTCTCCCCAGGGAGGGGTGGGGACCGAGCCCCGGGCCGGATTTATTAAAGACAGCGGTACCGTGAAGCCGGACGTTATCGGACTTTTTATCGGTACTGGAGACATTTAAAAAATATATGTCATATGTGTTATTGCTACATACACATTATATCGCACCAACTCCGTTTCTAACACAATAAGACTACAACATGCGTCTGTGATGGATTTTCGATCTTATTTTTGAGCTTTCCAATCCAGACGAGATCTCTGTCTCCCGTCTGTGTGCGAGGGGGCGGGGCGTTCGTAAAGGCCTCCTGACGACAGACGGTCATCCTGGTTAGTGGGTACTCTGGGTTCTGTCTTCAGTCAATCAATCAATCAATGTTTATTTATAGCCCAATATCACAAATGTTACACTTCTCTCAGTGGACTTCACAGTGTGTACAGAATATCAGTATGACAATACGACACCCTCTGTCCTCAGACCCTCTGTCCTCAGACCCTCTGTCCTCAGACCCTCTGTCCTCAGACCCTCTGTCCTCAGACCCTCTGTCCTCAGACCCTCTGTCCTTAGACCCTCTGTCCTCAGACCCTCTGTCCTTAGACCCTCTGTCCTTAGACCCTCACATCGTACAAGGAAAAACTTCAGGACACAGTGTTGGATGTTTTTGATAATTGGATGGGACTTGATTGGATTCAATATTAGAGTAACTTTCTCGTTTGTTTAAATATATTTGGCCTTTGTTTCTGTGATTGACTGATTTACTCAAATAAAAAGGTTTAATCTTTTAGTTATTTATGTTAAAGGTCACTTTGAATGATTTTAACTCATGATAATGTAGAAAACATTTTAATTTCGGGACGGCTGAGGTTGTATTTCGGGACGGTTCCGGGAGGCTGGGGAAAGAAGTTAGTGGAGAGCCTGGAGGGTAAACCAAAACACTACTAAAGAGGTAACGGTTGTAACCCAGGGAAGGATGAGCTTCCAGACTGTGAGCTGGGGCTCTGAGCGAGCGGAGAGCCGGGCTGCCTGCGTGCGCTGGCCGACGCTCAGCATTCCACATGTCTTTGTGATTTCCAGCTGACCTCAGGAGACCCTCCACTACCGTAAGTTACCCTCACACCCGGAGCACAGATGGATCAGGAAGGAACGCTCACATCCTATTGGTGCGCGGCTGCTTTCTGAGGCGCAGGCCACGCCGCAGCTGCCACGGAGAACTGCACTTTAGTTCATAAAGAGTCCTCTCCTGCTGATGTTCAGGTGTATATCAGCATGTAGTATCTCTACTTTAAAGAGTCCTCTCCTGCTGATGTTCAGGTGTATATCAGCATGTAGTATCTCTACTTTAAAGAGTCCTCTCCTGCTGATGTTCAGGTGTATATCAGTATGTAGTGTCTCTACTTTAAAGAGTCCTCTCCTGCTGATGTTCAGGTGTACATCAGTATGTAGTGTCTCTACTTTAAAGAGTCCTCTCCTGCTGATGTTCAGGTGTATATCAGTATGTAGTGTCTCTAGTTTAAAGAGTCCTCTCCTGCTGATGTTCAGGTGTATATCAGTATGTAGTGTCTCTACTTTAAAGAGTCCTCTCCTGCTGATGTTCAGGTGTATATCAGTATGTAGTATCTCTACTTTAAAGAGTCCTCTCCTGCTGATGTTCAGGTGTACATCAGTATGTAGTGTCTCTACTTTAAAGAGTCCTCTCCTGCTGATGTTCAGGTGTACATCAGTATGTAGTGTCTCTACTTTAAAGAGTCCTCTCCTGCTGATGTTCAGGTGTATATCAGTGTGTAGTGTCTCTACTTTAAAGAGTCCTCTCCTGCTGATGTTCAGGTGTATATCAGTATGTAGTGTCTCTACTTTAAAGAGTCCTCTCCTGCTGATGTTCAGGTGTATATCAGTGTGTAGTGTCTCTACTTTAAAGAGTCCTCTCCTGCTGATGTTCAGGTGTACATCAGTATGTAGTGTCTCTACTTTAAAGAGTCCTCTCCTGCTGATGTTCAGGTGTATATCAGTGTGTAGTGTCTCTACTTTAAAGAGTCCTCTCTTGCTGATGTTCAGGTGTATATCAGTATGTAGTGTCTCTACTTTAAAGAGTCCTCTCCTGCTGATGTTCAGGTGTATATCAGTGTGTAGTGTCTCTACTTTAAAGAGTCCTCTCCTGCTGATGTTCAGGTGTATATCAGTATGTAGTGTCTCTACTTTAAAGAGTCCTCTCCTGCTGATGTTCAGGTGTATATCAGTATGTAGTGTCTCTACTTTAAAGAGTCCTCTCCTGCTGATGTTCAGGTGTACATCAGTATGTAGTGTCTCTACTTTAAAGAGTCCTCTCCTGCTGATGTTCAGGTGTACATCAGTATGTAGTGTCTCTACTTTAAAGAGTCCGTCAACTCTGTCGTTTTTAAATGGCTATATAAATAAAGTTGGATTGAATAAACACGTCTCTTGTCTCGGCGCCCCGTGGCTATACCTCATTGATTCTCAGAAACCACATGTGACACCCAGTCCAACGCCTGCACACAGTTCATTGACTCTAGAGGCAGATTGTGTATGTTGACATAAGAGAGTCAGTATCACCCTGACCCACTGATCCACATCTGTCACCAGGGTTACCCTAAACAGCTGTTCACAGCAGGGGGGGGGCAGTTTTAAACCAAACAACGAGCTAAAAGACGCTAAAAATTTACTTTTGTATGGAAGCAGTCATGTGACCGATTGTCAATATACAAATTAATTTTCCCTTTTAATGTTAGCTCTCAGAACTTGAGCTGACAGTAAGCTGTTTCAGTTGAGCTTTGGTTTGGGATCGCCTTCTCGAGGGTTTCTCTCGAACGGAGAAATGTTTACTATAAGAGCAGCAAGACTGAACTTCATGTTTAACTGAACCAACTGAACCAAATCGACTGAACCAAATCGACTGAACCTAAACGACTGAACCAAAACGACTGAACCAAAAGGACTGAACCAAACGACTGAACCAAAACGACTGAACCAAAACGACTGAACCAAAACGACTGAACCAAAACGACTGAACCAAAACGACTGAACCGAAACGACTGAACCGAATCGACTGAACCGAATCGACTGAACCAAATCGACTGAACCAAAAGGACTGAACCAAAAGGACTGAACCAAAACGACTGAACCAAATCGACTGAACCAAAACGACTGAACCAAATCGACTGAACCAAAACGACTGAACCGAATCGACTGAACCGAAACGACTGAACCGAAATCGACTGAACCAAAAGGACTGAACCAAAAGGACTGAACCAAAACGACTGAACCAAATCGACTGAACCAAAACGACTGAACCAAATCGACTGAACCAAAACGACTGAACCAAATAAACTGAACCAAAACGACTGAACCGAAACAACTGAACCTAAACGACTGAACCTAAATGACTGAACCTAAACGACTGAACCAAAACGACTGAACCAAAACGACTGAACCAAAACGACTGAACCAAATAAACTGAACCTAAACGACTGAACCAAAACGACTGAACCAAAACGACTGAACCAAAACGACTGAACCAAATACGACTGAACCAAAACGACTGAACCAAATCGACTGAACCAAATAAACTGAACCAAATCGACCGAACCAAAACGACCGAACCAAAACGACCGAACCAAATCGACCGAACCAAAACGACTGAACCAAATCGACTGAACCAAATCGACTGAACCAAAAGGACTGAACCAAATCGACTGAACCAAATCGACTGAACCTAAACGACTGAACCAAAAGGACTGAACCAAATCGACTGAACCAAATCGACTGAACCAAAAGGACTGAACCAAATCGACCGAACCAAATCGACCGAACCAAAACGACTGAACCAAATCGACTGAACCTAAACGACTGAACCTAAACGACTGAACCTAATCGACTGAACCTAAACGACTGAACCTAAACGACTGAACCTAAACGACTGAACCAAAACGACTGAACCAAAACGACCGTCTCTTCAACGTGTCTCAACCTCAGACCTTAGTTCCAGATAGTTTCCTAAACCCTACGGAGAGATCCCATTGGCTCTGAGACCAGGGAACAGGAAGTGGAGAAATGCTAACTCACTTCCGGCGTCACTGCGGTTCCCAAGTTCTCAAGTTCTGTGTCGACCCGAACAGGATTTACCTGTCGCTGTCCCCAGGTGTGTGTGTGTGTGTGGGAGTGTGTGTCTGTTTGTGTGTGTGTGTGTGTGGGAGTGTGTGTGTGTGTGTGTGTGTTTAATGTCCCGACACTCCCATGCTGTACTCGGTGTGTAACAAACAGGGACGTCTTTGTACCGGTGGACCCGGTCCAGCTGTGGTCCTTCAGGCGGGCTGTTCCCTCCATGCAGTTTATTTAACATCAGTCAGCGGAATGAGAAATTACAAACTATAATAAACAAACCACGAGGCCGTCGATCCTCACGGCTCGACGGTCGGGTGACGGCGGAGAGGGGAATGGTGCGGGGGAAGCCACGGAGCAACGGCGAGAGGTCGTCCGGCGTGGGAAACGATCCAGCTGCAACGAATCGCCTTTGTCGAGCGTCTGTTCGAGCGACGGAGTGGCATCAACATGTGTCCCCTCTTCTTCATGTCTCTCCTACATCAACATGTGTCCCCTCTTCTTCATGTCTCTTCTACATCAACATGTGTCCCCTCTTCTTCATGTCTCTCCTACATCAACATGTGTCCCCTCTTCTTCATGTCTCTTCTACATCAACATGTGTCCCCTCTTCTTCATGTCTCTTCTACATCAACATGTGTCCCCTCTTCTCCATGTATCTTCTACATCAACATGTGTCCCCTCTTCTTCATGTCTCTCCTACATCAACATGTGTCCCCTCTTCTCCATGTCTCTTCTACATCAACATGTGTCCCCTCTTCTCCATGTCTCTTCTACATCAACATGTGTCCCCTCTTCTCCATGTCTCTTCTACATCAACATGTGTCCCCTCTTCTTCATGTCTCTTCTTCATCAACATGTGTGCCCCTCTTCTCCATGTCTCTTCTACATCAACATGTACTTTGGAAACAGGGCTGAAACAGAGGGGATTATGGGTAATGCTGCAATGATCTGTTTGGTGTTTCGGCCAATCAGAGACAGGCTCTGAATATATCTAAAACCTGTGATATGTTGATGAAGAAGAGGAGAACAGGAGACCGTAAAGGAATGTAGAAGAGCCTCGTACGAGTGGCGGTCGTAAGAAAGAGAAAACGGAGATCTCGAGTCAGAACAGAGAAAGCTTCTTCTGGTTTACTTTACCGAAGGACTGCAGATGGAAATTAGATATTAGCTCAAATCTGGCATACTTCCTCTCTCCTCTTTCCTGAGATTGAAATAAAAACATAATAATGAGCGTTCAACAGGATCCAGGGAAGAACACGGACCCTCGTCAACAGACTGAGAAACGGGAAGCTCTTACGAGACAAACCACAAGGTGTCGGAGAGAGCTCTCAAAGCTATAAAGACCTCTGTTAATGGAGACCAAACCGTCTGCTGCCCCTCTCCCTCCTCTCCCCCCTCTCCCCCCCCCCAGAAAACACTCCTCTGTCCGCCCTTTGCCCTGGAGACGTGTGTCAGGATGGTTTACACACTGAAAACAAACAGGTCCCAATGCAACAGCAAGAGAAATGGATGTGGGTTTGGAACGAGGCGGGAGGAAAGGAATGGAAAGAAGGAGGGATAGGGGGGAGGAAGGGAGGGAGGGAGGGAGGGAGGGGGGGTGGTGTGGCGCAAGAGAGTGAAAGTTGTCATAAAACGATAATAATAAGAGGCCTCGGTGCCACCCAGTGACCACATCAAGGCTCCTGTAATGACAGGCTGTGCAGAACACATGTCCGCCTGAGCGTGTGTGTGTGTGTGTGTGTGTGTGTGTGTGCATCTGTCAATGTTAAAAAACGGCTTAGTTAACAGAGGAATATTATTCCCAGCATGCACAGTACATAATTCGAACCACAAAGCAACACTCGACGTGCACACAGTGTACACATATAGCCTTTAATTACTCACTAAAGCAATGGAGGTACATGTACTCTACTGATCGTAGCAAAGATAGCACTTTTATTGTTTGTTATTATATTGGTTAGAGTCCCTTAGTAACGTGGCCATTTCTATAGTTGTTCAGGGATGACTACAAGTTAGCATCTCCCTGAGTTTTGCATTATTGCAGAAAATAATCTCTGTGGCAAACAAACGTTTACGGGTTTCTGAAATAAAAAGCTAATGTTGGGCTATAGAGGAACTACAGCACGGTCACATGACTTCACGTCACCACCGCTAAGCTAAAGGCGGCTAATGTTGGGCTATAAAGGAACTACAGCACGGTCACATGACTTCACGTCACCACCGCTAAGCTAAAGGTGGCTAACGTTGGGCTATAAAGGAACTACAGCACGGTCACATGACTTCACGTCACCACCGCTAAGCTAAAGGCGGCTAATGTTGGGCTATAAAGGAACTACAGCACGGTCACATGACTTCACGTCACCACCGCTAAGCTAAAGGCGGCTAATGTTGGGCTATAAAGGAACTACAGCACGGTCACATGACTTCACGTCACCACCGCTAAGCTAAAGGAGGCTAATGTTGGGCTATAAAGGAACTACAGCACGGTCACATGACTTCACGTCACCACCGCTAAGCTAAAGGTGGCTAATGTTGGGCTATAAAGGAACTACAGCACGGTCACATGACTTCACGTCACCACCGCTAAGCTAAAGGAGGCTAATGTTGGGCTATAAAGGAACTACAGCACCGTCACATATTTTATATCGTAGAACACAACTTTATAATCTCTTATTTCAGCCTAACAACTAAAAACATGCTGAAAACCATGACTTCCAGACCAGGCGACCGAAAGTGCTAAACTGCTGACTCATGTTGGGGTTATGAGGCTCATCATATCGTCTTCCTTAAAGCTAACTAGCCTGAAACGCTAAATAAAGACTGATTCAGCCTGGTCTGCGAGGTCGGACTCATGAAAGCAGATCAGCCGAGAGTCGGGCAGTAAATATTTTTCTGCCAGTAATGTGCGTCACACAGCATTGTCTATCTAAAGGTTGCCAACATTAGCCGTTAGCTACCGATCATTCAAGACCAAGTAAGGCTGCGGCAGAAGTGAGGCGGTTCGAATTTTATATCAGAACAATCTTCGCCTTGAAAGTCCATAACTAATATCATTCACTGGTGACCCTTAACTCGAGACGTTTTTATGTTTACCTACTTCTCTCAGCCGGTGTGCATTACGCTATATATTTATATTGCAGCTGGTCAAGCGCTTGCTATAAAAAACTAAAGTTCAAATGTCTTCCAAAGGTGGTTGTTGGCTATAAATATGAATGGTGATGACTCACAACGAGGGGTAAACAAGAGGGTTGGTGTGGGCCCAGTGGAGAGAGGGCAGTTAGCATGGTGTCTGAGAGAAGGGGGAGGCCCGGGTCAGGGGTGCAGAGAGGACAACAGCCGGAGAAACGAGCCAGCATGTGCTCAGAAAGTAGGGCGGCGAGAATATGAGATAAAGCTGTTGAATATCGCCGATATATTTACAGCGACAAATAATCAGATATTTAGTTTATTCAGTTCACCAGTTGGGTATTTAGCGACGTATTTTACGTTAAAATCTCTTCAGCTCGTGTTAACCATTACAGGCTTCAAACCATTGGGTTTCAGGAGAGCAAATCGAAGCTTTCAGGACTCATGCCTGCATCTCTCTATAGGACGAAAACCACGTCCTTGCCTTTCGCTTACTCTCCCCAAGTGTCCGCCCGTCGAGAGCAGATCCACAGCATGCACACGTTGAGAGGAAACTGCATTTTCAAAAAACCACCCGTACGAACAAATGCCAAACTTCATTGCATCTCGTCGAAAGGTGTTAGTCTGTGGAATAACGGTAACGATGAAATATTGTACAAGTCTCAAATGAAAGTATTATTTAGGAGTCTAATCATTAATGGTTACGAACAGGAGCTGTGAAATCCCATTTGTTGTTATTTCTTGTAAAAAGTAATTTCTTTCTGATTGTTTTGTAAAAAAATAAATAAATTAAAAGACAAACATGTCGCCATGACGATGACCTAATGTTTTATAAGAAACATATATGTTAGAGAGGGGAGGACCAGAAACGTTTTTGTAAGCTTCTTCTTGCCCCTGTTGAACATGAACAGAGACTATCTGAACATTATTATTATTATTTTTTGGTTTGTTATTATTATTTTTGTTGGTACTTTGTTATAATTATTAATCTGAGTAAAAAAAGAGAATATATATATATATTTTTTTTTGTTTCTGACATGTTCAATAAATTGACTAAACTAAACTACATATCTTGTCTTTGTGATTGGTTCAAATTTAGAAGCAGTATGTTCGAGGTATTACATGTTGCATTAGTTAGGACAGGGTTATTGAAGCGTCCAGTCGTTCAGCTCCACGCGAAGACAAAAAGTCACAACGAACAAGAAGCCAAGGAACAGAAACCAAATCTGAGCATTTCCAAAATATTGCCCTCGAGTGTGATAAACGGTGTGTGCGGGACACGGCTGTTTACCGGAGCAGACAGGCAGCGGAGAAGTCTCCTGTTCAGTTTCACCAACACCTTGGAGAAAAAGAAAAAGGTCCAGACCACAAAAGAGGCTCTGTGCTCGATTTCACGATTGAACGTTCTGGCCAGGACGTCTCCACCGAGAGCGAGAAAGAGACAACGGAGCAGTATTCGGTTAACAACTCTTCACGAACGTTGGGCGAAGAATGTGTGTAATTTGGATCCGTTTGTTTAGCATCAGGGTATCAAATATGGCGGGATTACGACATCACACATCTAAAGCCCAGCGAGAAGGAGAGAGTCTAGAAGGGGAACCGCGGTCGGTTGTACGCTGGGGGTTTGGGTAACGTATCGAATGTGTAACGCCGAGACCAAAGCACAGGGAACTAAATACGAGTCCGGGAAAGTGCCAAGAAGACTAAGCCTCAATCAACGGTGTCAGAAAGTAAGACGATAAAGAAATAGGAGACCCCGAGTATCTGTCAGAAGTACACACAGTACACAAACTACTTTGAACTACTCACCCTTCATCAATCAACTAATTATCAATGAGTAGTCTTTCAATTCCTTTTGGCTTCGACACGGTTTATGAAGTATTAATAGCTGATCAACTTTTATTTTTCCAATACTTTATGCCGATTATTTTATCTCGTTATGCATTTTTTTTATCAAATATTTGGACTTATCGATTAATTTCAGCCGACTATCTTAATCATTTTGTAACTGACTATCTCGACTGTTTTTCCATTACATCGTTTATCGAACCCTTTCCTTGAACTCTTCTAATGTGTATCGATTACTGTCGGCTAACTATTTTCACTGTTTATGTTTTGCTTTAGCTCAGGGGTGTCAAACTCAATTTCATCGCGGGCATAAAGGTTGCACTCAAAGGGCCGGTTGTAACGATATAAATATATAATATATATATAAAATAATGTATTATATATTACATTATTGCCTCTGAATTGGATTATTATCGGATAGGGTAATAACTTAGTAATTAACTACGTCTGAAAGCAGAAGTCCAGGGCTAATAGTTGCAAGTCTCTTCAGTGCGCATGTCACAAAACGAGATGCATTGTGGGACATGTAGTTTATGGGCAACCTGCTTCTGTAAAGTGGCATGTAACCGTATAATAAACGTATTATATTCTTTGCAAGCTCTTGAGGGGACCACGTGAAATGAAGTCGCGGGCCGGATTTGGCCCCCGGGCCTTGAGTTTGACACCCCTGATTTAGCTCCTTGCTTTCAGTTATCCGTTTCAAGGTGTTATCGACTGCTGTCGGGTCGATCTGTTTATCCGTCACTTTCTGCTAACTATTTACACCGATTATCCTTTTCTTTACTTTCAGGCAAGAAACATTTTTCAATGCTACTAGCTTATTTACCCTATACTTCAACCAAATACTCTGTCCATTACTTTTAAATGATTCCATGACTGAAAGGTCCCACGTCACGGCCATTTCTACTGATCATAGCTCCATCGTTGAGGTCGACTAGAATAGATGTACATTGTTCAATGTTCCAAACTCACATTGGGTTCTCACAGCATCTCTGATAGTCTGTGTCTTCACTCTCTGTCCTAAACGGCTTGTTGGAGCTCCTCCCCCCCTCCTCCCTGTGAGCCCACTGTGCTCTGATTGGTCGGGACGTCGCAAGACTCGTTGCTGGAGCGGACAGGCTTCCGGGTCGGCGATACAGCGAGAACAAGTGAAACTCATACTGAACGGCTCGTTGGAGCTCCTCCCCCCTCCTCCTCCCTGTGAGCCCACTGTGCTCTGATTGGTCGGGATGTTGCGAGGCCCGCTTCTCAGTGAGCTGGCTGACTGGTTGTATTCCGGGTCGGCGACACAGCGAGAACAAGTGAAACTCACCCTGAGCACTCACCCTACACACACACACACACACACACACACACACACACACACACACACACACACACACACACACACACACACACACACACACACACACACACACACACACACACACACACACACACACACACACACACACACACACACACACACACACACACACACACACACACACACACACACACACACACACACACACACACACACACACACACACACACAATAAGCGTGGCTTGATATCGAGAAAGAGAAAGGTTTGTAGCGCTGTGAGGACGGGTCTGCGGAGAGAGCCTTCCTCCACCTTCCCAACTCGTCTGGTACCGACCAGGGAGCTCCATGCAAGTCAATGGGACTCCCTGCTAGCTAGCCAAGGGGTCCTGGTGTGGGAGGGGCTCCGCTGATTGGTCCATTTGGGCCAATCCGGTCCTTTGTTGTTGAGCTGGGTGTTCACACGTCACAGAACCCAGGAAGCAAACAATGGAAGAAGAGACATCCTCATCCTCCTTCACCTTCAAGGGGACGGGTGATAACCGGGAAAGCATGACATGGGCCCTTTAAGCTTTTTGGAAATGATTTACTGAATTTCAACGAACACGTGGTACTACTCAACGGTATTTCCATTTACTCCGGTAACGACAGACATCGGTCAAACATGATAATCAGTCATTTGGCAGCGGAGGTCGCTGACAGACTGCGAAACATCAGCCGACTTTAGGTTACTGTTATAACCACAGTGCTTCCCATAAGGATTTCCTAATGCAGCTCGAAGAACTGGGAGGTCTGAATCCGTCTTTCTGTCTATTATTGAACGCATGAAACATCTTGGAGTTCTCACATTGGCCTGTGTGCTGTAAACCAAAAAGACGGTGGCTCAAGGTATAGTGGGTATAGTGGGAATAATGGGACGCTTCCTGACTCTCCGTCGGTCTGAATGGTGTCCCGTTCGGATCCTTTGACCGCAGATAGGCATCTCACCGCAGAATGGAGGCCAGACGGCTCCGATTCATCTGGAGTATTTTTCATCTGAGTGGCAGTAAAACCCAACCCCACACCCATTCCTCTCCTCCATTAAGATTTACGGCTCTTAAATTGTTCGCCCTCTGCTTTTAATGGCCATCTCCAGATCATCATCAGCTCTTAAAATAAACACAGAGGCTTGGATTACCGTCGCTATCGCCGTTCCCCCGGAGCAGAGCACACGTGCAGGGACTGTGTGTGTGTGTGTGTGTGTGAGAGAGAGGGAGAGGGAGAGAGACAGAGAGAGAGAAGGAGGGAGAGGGAGAGAGAGTGGGAGAGAGGAGAGAGGGAGGGAGAGAGGGAGGGAGAGGGAGAGAGACAGAGAGAGAGAGGGAGGAGAGGTGGAGGGAGAGAGGTGGAGAGAGAGAGAGTGGGAGAGACAGAGAGAGGTGGAGAGAGAGAGGAGAGAGAGGGAGAGAGAGAGAGAGAGACAGAGAGAGAGAGAGGGAGAGAGAGAGTGTGTGTGTGTGTGTGTCATGTGTGTGTGTGTGTCATGTGTGTGTGTCATGTGTGTGTGTGTGTGTGATGTGTGTGTGTCATGTGTGTGTGTGTGTGTGTGTGGCATGTGTGTGTGTGTGTGTGTGTGTGTGTGTGTGTGTGTGTGTGTCATGTGTGCAGTAGAAGCAGGCCAAGCAACAACAAACACTGAGTGTCCCTGCTGCACCTGAACCCCACACACACACACACACACACACACACACCTGATGCCACCACATTAACAGCATGAGAATGGGCGCTGATGGACCCAGCTGTGAGGGGGGGGTCAGAAGGTAAACAAACCCCCCGCTCACCGGTCCTTCACTTGGTGCAATCTGCCACCGCAATATTATTTGTTATTTTTATCTTACGGCGAAATAACGACACGCGTTATGATAAATACGTGTTTATTTGACCTCTCTCTGAAGTACGCAGACTTGATTTACGTGTTGGAGAAATGAGAAGGAGGAAGACCTGAAGCGGTGCATTGTATCCGAGCTGCCATCTTAACGCGTGCTCAGCCAATGAAACGCCTGTGATCCCCCCGGACCGAAGTGAGCCGGACGAAGTGTGTGAATGGCATTAAGAGAGAACGCTCAGCTCCACATCTTCACATGTCGGAGTTGGTCGGCGTCCAGCGACGAGTGTTTAATATCCAGAACGCGACATCAGCCGTATGAGAACATCCAATATCCTCCGTTTCCTCCGGGGGATACAACCCTCTGAAACTGAGAGGTGTCCAGCTGCAAAGTACACAGACTGTATACTTAGGATACATACTTATACAATAGCTGGAGATTTACTCGGAGGTACACGGTGTACTTTCCCTCCACGACATGTATTTAATACCTTCACAGATCTGGATGAATGATGTGAAGTCGGGGATGCTAACTCATCGGGACCCGACCCCCGAGACCCCCGAGCCCACGGGATATCTACTTCAAAGTTTCAGAGTGAGATAGTTCGCTTGCTCTTTGTATTAACGGATGCAGAAGTTCCACGAGGAGGGGAGAAGGCAACGAGCTATAATACTTCCTGATCAGTCGCCTGAAACATCGCCATGGCTACGATGGTGTGTTAACAGCGTACGGAGACGCCTGCGCTGCTAAACTAGCGGCGAACCCAAAGCCAGCGGCGAAGGCACCGGGCTTTGACCTCTCCACGAGGCTTTTGAGAAAGGAGAAGTTTGTTTGGGAAAATAAATCTGGTCACTTTGAAGTCAGAACTGATCCTGGCTTTGTTTTGTTCATAGCAGTAACGCTCGTGTCCTTTGCTCACTGCTAGTCTCTCTTACCACCAGGTGTGCAAAAACTACAGGTACATTTAATATATATATTATATTATTATCGGGTATCGTATCGGTCTTGAGAAGCAGGAAGTTATCGGTATCAGTTTCAAAAAACCAATATCGTGCATCCCTAGTAAAAGCATATATTTTAATTATGTAAGTACTATAGGTGGGTACAATTTTGAGATACTTCAATGTTTTGTTACTTTGTTCTTCTACTCCTCTACAGTTCAGAGGTACATGGTGTACTTCTACTCCTCTACAGTTCAGAGGTACATGGTGTACTTCTACTCCTCTACAGTTCAGAGGTACATGGTGTACTTCTACTCCTCTACAGTTCAGAGGTACATGGTGTACTTCTACTCTCTACAGTTCAGAGGTACATGGTGTACTTCTACTCTCTACAGTTCAGAGGTACATGGTGTACTTCTACTCCTCTACAGTTCAGAGGTACATGGTGTACTTCTACTCCTCTACAGTTCAGAGGTACATGGTGTACTTCTACTCCTCTACAGTTCAGAGGTACATGGTGTACTTCTACTCTCTACAGTTCAGAGGTACATGGTGTACTTCTACTCTCTACAGTTCAGAGGTACATGGTGTACTTCTACTCCTCTACAGTTCAGAGGTACATGGTGTACTTCTACTCTCTACAGTTCAGAGGTACATGGTGTACTTCTACTCCTCTACAGTTCAGAGGTACATGGTGTACTTCTACTCTCTACAGTTCAGAGGTACATGGTGTACTTCTACTCCTCTACAGTTCAGAGGTACATGGTGTACTTCTACTCCTCTACAGTTCAGAGGTACATGGTGTACTTCTACTCCTCTACAGTTCAGAGGTACATGGTGTACTTCTACTCCTCTACAGTTCAGAGGTACATGGTGTACTTCTACTCTCTACAGTTCAGAGGTACATGGTGTACTTTTACTCCACTACATGTATTAATACCTTTAGTTACTTTCACAGATGAATGATGTGAAATATAACCAAGTGTTGAATCAGACTTTAGTTCCTCCTGGAGTAAATCCACCAGCTACCCTGCAGTCTACAAAGTACTTCAGACTAGCTGCACCTCCACCAGCTACCCTGCAGTCTACAAAGTACTTCAGACTAGCTGCACCTCCACCAGCTACCCTGCAGTCTACAAAGTACTTCAGACTAGCTGCACCTTCACCAGCTACCCTGCAGTCTACAAAGTACTTCAGACTAGCTGCACCTCCACCAGCTACCCTGCAGTCTACAAAGTACTTCAGACTAGCTGCACCTTCACCAGCTACCCTGCAGTCTACAAAGTACTTCAGACTAGCTGCACCTCCACCAGCTACCCTGCAGTCTACAAAGTACTTCAGACTAGCTGCACCTCCACCAGCTACCCTGCAGTCTACAAAGTACTTCAGACTAGCTGCACCTCCACCAGCTACCCTGCAGTCTACAAAGTACTTCAGACTAGCTGCACCTCCACCAGCTACCCTGCAGTCTACAAAGTACTTCAGACTAGCTGCACCTCCACCAGCTACCCTGCAGTCTACAAAGTACTTTACTGTGACAGAGTATTCCTACACTCTGGTACTTCTACTTTTACTCAAGTACAAGGTCTGAGTACTTCTACTTTTACTCAAGTACAAGATCTGAGTACTTCTACTTTTACTCAAGTACAAGATCTGGGTACTTCTACTTTTACTCAAGTACAAGATCCGAGTACTTCTACTTTTACTCAAGTACAAGATCTGAGTACTTCTACTTTTACTCAAGTACAAGATCTGAGTACTTCTACTTTTACTCAAGTACAAGATCTGAGTACTTTTACTCAAGTACAAGGTCTGAGTACTTCTACTTTTACTCAAGTACAAGATCTGAGTACTTCTACTTTTACTCAAGTACAAGATCTGAGTACTTCTACTTTTACTCAAGTTCAAGATCTGAGTACTTCTACTTTTACTCAAGTACAAGATCTGAGTATTTTTCTACCATCTCAATGCTCTTCCTGTCTGATATGTGTGTGGGGAAACCCTGTATAGAGTGAAAGTGATCTGATTCCTCTGAGTGACGCTCACCCTGCCAACCAGGTCTCACACACACTCTGGACGTCACCCAGGAAAGGTAAGGTACACCGGGATGTGGCCATGGCAACACGATGACCTATTTATGTGCCTTCAGGGTTTCAAAGCAGAAACAATAGAGACACTACATACTGATATACACCTGAACATCAGCAGGAGAGGACTCTTTAAAGTAGAGACACTACATACTGATATACACCTGAACATCAGCAGGAGAGGACTCTTTAAAGTAGAGACACTACATACTGATATACACCTGAACATCAGCAGGAGAGGACTCTTTAAAGTAGAGACACTACATACTGATATACACCTGAACATCAGCAGGAGAGGACTCTTTAAAGTAGAGACACTACATACTGATATACACCTGAACATCAGCAGGAGAGGACTCTTTAAAGTAGAGACACTACATACTGATATACACCTGAACATCAGCAGGAGAGGACTCTTTAAAGTAGAGACACTACATACTGATATACACCTGAACATCAGCAGGAGAGGACTCTTTAAAGTAGAGACACTACATACTGATATACACCTGAACATCAGCAGGAGAGGACTCTTTAAAGTAGAGACACTACATACTGATATACACCTGAACATCAGCAGGAGAGGACTCTTTAAAGTAGAGACACTACATACTGATATACACCTGAACATCAGCAGGAGAGGACTCTTTAAAGTAGAGACACTACATACTGATATACACCTGAACATCAGCAGGAGAGGACTCTTTAAAGTAGAGACACTACATACTGATATACACCTGAACATCAGCAGGAGAGGACTCTTTAAAGTAGAGACACTACATACTGATATACACCTGAACATCAGCAGGAGAGGACTCTTTAAAGTAGAGACACTACATACTGATATACACCTGAGCATCAGCAGGAGAGGACTCTTTAAAGTAGAGACACTACATACTGATATACACCTGAACATCAGCAGGAGAGGACTCTTTAAAGTAGAGACACTACATACTGATATACACCTGAACATCAGCAGGAGAGGACTCTTTAAAGTAGAGACACTACATACTGATATACACCTGAACATCAGCAGGAGAGGACTCTTTAAAGTAGAGACACTACATACTGATATACACCTGAACATCAGCAGGAGAGGACTCTTTAAAGTAGAGACACTACATACTGATATACACCTGAACATCAGCAGGAGAGGACTCTTTAAAGTAGAGACACTACATACTGATATACACCTGAACATCAGCAGGAGAGGACTCTTTAAAGTAGAGACACTACATACTGATATACACCTGAACATCAGCAGGAGAGGACTCTTTAAAGTAGAGACACTACATACTGATATACACCTGAGCATCAGCAGGAGAGGACTCTTTAAAGTAGAGACACTACATACTGATATACACCTGAACATCAGCAGGAGAGGACTCTTTAAAGTAGAGACACTACATACTGATATACACCTGAGCATCAGCAGGAGAGGACTCTTTAAAGTAGAGACACTACATACTGATATACACCTGAACATCAGCAGGAGAGGACTCTTTAAAGTAGAGACACTACATACTGATATACACCTGAACATCAGCAGGAGAGGACTCTTTAAAGTAGAGACACTACATACTGATATACACCTGAACATCAGCAGGAGAGGACTCTTTAAAGTAGAGACACTACATACTGATATACACCTGAACATCAGCAGGAGAGGACTCTTTAAAGTAGAGACACTACATACTGATATACACCTGAACATCAGCAGGAGAGGACTCTTTAAAGTAGAGACACTACATACTGATATACACCTGAACATCAGCAGGAGAGGACTCTTTAAAGTAGAGACACTACATACTGATATACACCTGAACATCAGCAGGAGAGGACTCTTTAAAGTAGAGACACTACATACTGATATACACCTGAACATCAGCAGGAGAGGACTCTTTAAAGTAGAGACACTACATACTGATATACACCTGAACATCAGCAGGAGAGGACTCTTTAAAGTAGAGACACTACATACTGATATACACCTGAACATCAGCAGGAGAGGACTCTTTAAAGTAGAGACACTACATACTGATATACACCTGAACATCAGCAGGAGAGGACTCTTTAAAGTAGAGACACTACATACTGATATACACCTGAACATCAGCAGGAGAGGACTCTTTAAAGTAGAGACACTACATACTGATATACACCTGAACATCAGCAGGAGAGGACTCTTTAAAGTAGAGACACTACATACTGATATACACCTGAACATCAGCAGGAGAGGACTCTTTAAAGTAGAGACACTACATACTGATATACACCTGAACATCAGCAGGAGAGGACTCTTTAAAGTAGAGACACTACATACTGATATACACCTGAACATCAGCAGGAGAGGACTCTTTAAAGTAGAGACACTACATACTGATATACACCTGAGCATCAGCAGGAGAGGACTCTTTAAAGTAGAGACACTACATACTGATATACACCTGAACATCAGCAGGAGAGGACTCTTTAAAGTAGAGACACTACATACTGATATACACCTGAACATCAGCAGGAGAGGACTCTTTAAAGTAGAGACACTACATACTGATATACACCTGAACATCAGCAGGAGAGGACTCTTTAAAGTAGAGACACTACATACTGATATACACCTGAACATCAGCAGGAGAGGACTCTTTAAAGTAGAGATACTACATACAGATATACACCTGAACATCAGCAGGAGAGGACTCTTTAAAGTAGAGACACTACATACTGATATACACCTGAACATCAGCAGGAGAGGACTCTTTAAAATCGCCTTTCTAGATACAGTAGTGTCTCCACAGCTTTTCTCCACGAAGCTATAATATTGGACATGTGTTATTGTGAAAGATAAATCACAAACAAACAATGTAATTTCATCGACTTCTTCCCCGGTAATCTCTTCCGTGTCTCTATCGCTCACCAGGGAGCCAGAAATAAAACTCGGTGCTGTTTCCCCGTCCTTTGTGAAATGTATGCATCTCCGCTGCCAACAAGCATTCAAATGAATCCGAGTCTGCCGACAGTCGACGGGAATAATGAGAACGTTGCCGTCCAAAAACCCCGCCTCGTGAAACGGACCTGGCCGTGCATAAGAAAAGCAAACAGATGGAGAAAGTGGAGGTGTTTTTCTTCCTTAATATGTCTTTTTGAGCGAGAGCCCGACGGAGAGAGTCCTCAGGAGGAAAGAGACCGGAGGACTTTTTAAATCAATCACGAGACAAAGATAAGGGACGTCCGAATGAGCTGTGATAGGTGGATAGCGAGAAAAACGGCTGCATCTAAAATCATCACTCGTAGATCATACATGTGTTGCCAGCTACGTGTAGTGCTGCGGATTCTTGAACATACCACTATAATATTTAAAGAAAATGGTTGAAATTGGGACATAAACTCCGTTGAGGTATTGAACCGGAAAGTCCAACATGGCGGCCATATTCCAAACGGCCACCAATGGCTTGGAAATGTCCTTTTTGCCATCAAATCACTTTTTCTTGCCCTTTTTAAAATGTCTTGGTGTCAAATCATACATTAAGAACTAGAGATGTCCCGATCCGATCACGCGATTTATTTACTTCTTCCTCTCAGAGCAACAGAGTGGGCGCAGCGTCTGATAGCAGCAGCGAGCTAACGAGAGGCTACGTCCAGCTGGAGACTCGGGAGGCGGACGGAGCAGAGGTCAGGAGTTTGGAAGTATTATGAAATTGAAAGCGAAGGCAGTGTAACAGCCAGATGCAATGTTTGCAAGGTGGTGGAAAGAACAGAGCTACGTTCAACACGACCAATCTAACACGCCACCTGAGAAACAAACAACAACAACAACACGACGAGTACACAGCGGCCACTCGGGTAACGGCACTGAAACAACCGACACAACAACAGCCAGACAGCTGAACTCATCGCGTTGGACGACCAGCCGTTATCCGTTACCTTTTTTCTCTCTTAATTAGGGATGCACGATATTGGTTTTTTGAAACCGATACCGATACCGATAACTTCCTGCTTCTCAAGACCGATACCGATACCGATAACCGATAATAAAAATTAAAATTACGCCACTAATTATTTTAATGCGATTAACGCATGTGTATTTTTTTTCCTCGGCCGCCCCGTAGCTTCAGAGCGCATCGAGTTTAAAATACCATCTACAAGCTGATGCTGACAGCCCCGCTCCTGCCGCCCGCTTGTGGCAGACCACACTTCCACGCTCACCGGCAGGCACCGACTGGCCATCTGGAGGACCGGGAGGGTGTGTGTGCGTGTGGTCCGAGCGAGCAAGAGAGAGACCTTAGTGCATTGTTGTTGTTAGCATCTGGTGCTAGCTAGCTGCGCTAACGGATATAAGGAGCTGTTTAAATGAAAACAGAGGAGCGCTCTATCCACACAACTGCGCCGAGCACTTGACTTGATGCAGGAAGCAGACAGCGGGACATGGTACGAGAAGTCAGCACACTCAGCAACATGATTGCAGCGTCCAGGCAGCTCCGGTTCGAGCATATGCCTTGAGTTGCACTTAGCTCCAACGCGTGCGCGCAGACACACGCGCAGACACACACACACACACACACACACACACACAGTATTGTATTATTGTCTTCGTACGCTTTTAACACACCATCGTAGCGATGGCGATGTTTCAGGTGACTGATCAGGTTCGAAGTATTAGGGAGCGCTGGATTTGTGAAGAGCTCCCCTCTTCCTAAACCACTAACACCACAGTACTGGCAAAACGGGAGGAGCCGAGTGAAAAACAAGCGCCCCTCATCCCAATCCCACCCCACACCGCAGGATTTATTTCTTTTTTTACCCAAAAAATATATTGTATATTATCGGGGCTATTAATACTGTTATCGGTTTATCGGGATGACGTCATAATTCCTAATATCGGGCCGATAATTATCGGCCGGATAATTATCGTGCATCCCTACTCTTAATGCATTGCATAAAAATCGGTATCGGCAGATTGTCAAAATCAAATGATCGGAATCGGATCGGGAGCAAAAAAAGGTGATCGGGACATCCCTGGTTAAAAACCAAATTCAGACATCCGGCATCACTCGGAAGCCTCTCGTGGTCTCCCTTAGTGGTGATCGGTGCTATCTTCCACTCTCCGAGGGAAAGTTCTTGCTTTTAATCAAAGGCGTTATCATTAAAAGAGCGTCAGAATACTTCGTTATATCATCGTCCCATCTCGAGTGTCGTTAAACGTGTGTTAACGAGGTGCCGAGGCGACCGCTTCAGTGTTACATTCGGTCGTTATTAATTGGAAACCCCCCCGGCGATAACGAGACAAACAGAAACACTGATACAAGTTTCACAAAGTGTCAAAATAACTACATTTTCTGTGGCTGTGAAACTGGAAGGATTTATCTGATTTTGTAAACGCGATTCGAGGTGTTAGGGAACGGCCATTTTGAAACTTCACTCCCATTATCAAACATTGTTTCTCCGCAGCTCCACTATACTCATCACATATGTTGCCGTTACCAAATATTACTCGATTAGGATGTCGTCCATATTGCAATTTTGATCAAATGTTGATTGAAATGCAATCAATCTACCAACGTTTCTGAAGACTAAAAAAATATATATTTTCCATTAACCCCTTAAGCCCCAAGCCTGTTTCTCAGGTCTCAGGCTCGAAAACGACATTCCCAGATCAAAGGACCAGAACTTCACGTCTAAAAGGGTTCAATGAATAATCTTGTTCTCAAAGTAGTGATGAACCTGTGAGTTGGATGCAGAAGAGTCAGAATCAAAATAGATGTTTTTATGTTCAAGTAAATTCAGATTGAACACGGTAAAGAAATGTAAATTATAATGTCCGTCCAAATCTTTTTTTGTACTTGAAAACTATTCTTGGATGACGGGATGGGAGACTAAAAGCTTTAGGAACCCACACTGCAACATATTATAAGTACCCTGTATCAAGATCGATGCAAAACAAGTGACATGTGACCTTTTTAGAGGCGACGGGGGCAGGTGGAGGAAAGCAGAACAGATTGACTTCCAATCAGCTTTCTTCCAAACTGATCTTCACACATTTTGAAAACTGTAATCGCATTATCAAACACTGTTATTCTGCAGCTCCACAAATACTTAGATTTATCAGATATGATGCCATTACCAAATATGGATTATTTGTTACCGACCAGTTACCAACGTTTCTGAAGTTAATCCAAAAAAATGCTATATTTTCCATTAAAAGTGTGAAATAAAGCAGATAATCAGCTTTCCTCCATACCAGGCTTCACACTGGGACCCCCCAACTCCCGCCAACCCCCATATATTCACTCTGTTATTCCAGGGAACAAAGGGGGGGGGGCTCTCGAGGCCCCGGTGGATCCATGAAAGGGAAGAAAGGCTCCTGAATGGGCCCTTTCACACTCGGAGAGGCCTGTTTACTCTGCCTCAATAATGGCTCTAATTTTCTGATCATTATTGAGTCATTCCAGCCCCAGTATTTAGCGCACCCCGCACCTCGTTCCCGAGGAAAGAACAAAACATGACGTTCATTTACTCTAAAAGCCGTCAGTCAGGCCCCGCTGTGGAGGACCAGGGTTCAAATGTGAGCGTCTCAACCCCCTTTACTTCCACCTTTTAAGATACGATAAGTGTAGGAGTAATACGTAGAGAATAGGACACACGGGTTCACCTCGTCTATCCAATGATTTTGACCGAAGATAATCGTTACAACAAATCTACTTTTTCCACAACGTTTTATAATACCCTAAAATATGATGGGTTCAAATCCAAGCCACATTTACGCGTCTCGTCCCCCTTTACTTATTATTATTTATTATCAATTTAGATGTCCTTTTAAAGTCCACTAAAGACACGAATGAATGTATTTAGGGGCGACCATTGTGTAAGAATCTCCTCGTGTGTGTGTACTGTCTTTTAAAATAAAGAAATATATTATATATATATTTAAGAGTCAACACCTGTATTTATCATATGCACAAACGCCGCAGTGAAAATAAAGTGAAAGCATACTTTGAAGGCATGACAACGTACGGATGTAAATGAAAGTAGAATACAAGTCGATGAAAGAGGGACGTGAAGAGATCCACGGCATATTACGGACAGTACATAGCCTCCTGTGATCGGGGGCAGCGCCGCTTTGTCCTCCATTTTGTGTTGGACCTGAATCCACCACGGCTGGAAAATATGTCTCGTAAAAGTCTAGGAAAGCGCTTTATTCAAGATGTCATAAAATCAGACGTAATGTAAAGACGTTGGCGGGGCGTTCAGGGACCTGAAGCCAGAACACGGATATATAAATATATGTATATTTGGAGGAGGGGAGGGGGGAGACGTTAAAATGAGAGGAGAAAGGATCAGGAGTTGGCAGAGACTCTGATGTTTGAAAGCTGGCAGATCCTGAACGAGCCGAGGGGAAACGATGCCAGCCAGACCCCCCCCCCAGACTCAAAATCCACACACACACACACACACACACACACACACACACACACACACACACACACACACACACACACACACACACACACCACACACACACACACACACACACACACACACACACACCACACACACACACACACACACACACACACACACACACCTCTTTGTTTGCAGCATTATAAGAGAGAATAGATAAAGCACATTAAACGAGATTTATTGATTCCTTATTGTCATTTTAATTATATTTATTTTAATGAAATATTATAAATATTATATTATTTTTTAGATGTTGTATTTAATGATTTTTTTCGCACATTTTCAATTTATCTTTATTTAAATATTTGTATTTTTTTAGATATTTTATTGGAGACGTTTCTGAAAATATGCATTAATTGTATTTTATTGCATAATTGTATTGTGTTTATATATTTGTAGATGTTACCTCTGTATTCACACCTGTGGTCACGTATCATATTTCTAATTGTCTATTTAAACAGGAAGCCCCACGGAGACGGAGGGCTTTCGCCCCGCGTTGAAAACAGCGTTCCTGAGGCGGTTTCCCCCGGCTCTGCTCCACCGGACGAGGCGCGAACCGACCAATCAGAACCTGGCGTTTTGGGACGCGACCCAGAAAGGGTCGGATTACACTCTGCTTTCTCTTCTTGCCCGTAGGCTCAGGGAAATGGAAAGCGTACCGAGGTGTGTTTAAGGGAACAGACAGATTTCAGTGCTGGCGTCCGTACAGAGACGCCACGATGCAACCGGAACAGAGAGCAGATACAACACACGGAAACCGAAGAGACGACGTGAAGCTATGAGACGAATCAGTTTCTAAAATAATAAACGCACTAATTTCTTAATAAATGCATGTGTTAACGATATCATTTTAATGCTTATAATAATTCATTTATTGGACAATAAAACACAGAAACTGAAGAGACAACGTGAACCGATGAGAGAAATCATTAAATACTTGAATGAATGGCCTCCTTTAGTAACGATAACGTTAAGTCGTTTGAATGCTTATAATTGGGATATTAACACATGGAAACTGAGGAAACACGAGCACATGTATTATCTTAGAGGCGGAAAATAAATATATGCAGTCATTTCTTGTTCACAATATAATTTAATGCTTACAATAATTAATTTATCGGAAAGTAATACACGGGAATTGAGGGGAAATGAATATATTAATAGATAAAAAGCCTATTTATTTAATTGCATGTGTTTAATATATAATGGCCGTTGTTCTAATGGAGGACACATTTCGTGAACCCTAAGCGAGTGTGGAGAAAGTGAGCGGATCGCTCGACTGCTGAAAGAGACACCATAACATCCATGTGTTAACCTTAATCACATAAATAATTAAAACCCAGCGTACAGTGAAATTGGGAAATAAAGCTAATCCGTGTTTCTGCGTGGAGGAACCTTTTCTAATTTGCCGAGCCGAGACCTGACCTTTGTTTCAAAAGAGACGCTAATTCCATCTCACCCTCGGGTTCTGCGTATCCGCCGCGGAGACACTCACTAAACGGGGTAATTAACGTGAAAGTGAAGCCGCGCTCGGACCTCCGGAGCGGGAGAAACGTCGCCTGACGGAGGTCGACGTGTGTGTGTGTGTGTGTGTGTGTGTGTGTGTGTGTGTGTGTGTGTGTATTCTCTACAGATTTATTCCGAAGCTGTCGGAGAAATCCTTCCACCAGCGAGTCCTTACGCTCCACACACTCCCTGCTCTTACAACACACACACACACACACACACACACACACTCTGAAATGGAGCCAAGCCGGGGGCCTCGGAGCGTTCTAAAACAGTGTCCCCGTCCCGTCACAAAGAGAGAGCTGGAACTTTATTGGCCACATGGTTTTCAAACGACAACAGGGCGTAGGGAACTTTCCGTTGGACGTGTTTCTCACAGCGGATGAATGAGCCTCTCTCTCAACTCAAACAATCCTGCCCTCCGCCCAGGAACACACAGCCCCGCATCACTCCGCACAACAACCCCCCCAAAGCAGGACGAGAGCAGAGAGATGTTTCTTAACTTGTAACCTTCTACTCCGGGCACTAAGTCCGAAACAACAACAACAACAAGTGTATCCCAGCATGCAACACTCTGGTTACGTAGGCTAACGGTTTGATAGCAACAGCTTGAGACGACGCTTTGCCGTTCGTTGCGGGTGGTTTCGGGACGAGTCGGCCGCAGCCTCGCTTTCTATTCAACGCTCAAGTGTCCTACCAATACAGCTTCCAAGTGTACGAACGGTCCTCGAGGTCCTACATTAACGACATCGATTATTACATGTCTTTAAAAAGCATGGATCTATCGCTGGGTTCATTAGTGCTGCAGGCGCACTGGCTTCGAGCGAGCTA
>CM070491.1:36898363-36978363 GCA_036324585.1 Champsocephalus esox | reverse complement strand
CGAAGACAAAATGTAAGCGGACGAGGAAGATTCACTGCGAGGGGGTCAGAGCCAGAAGCTCGTGAACACGCAAACGGATACAAACTTGTCGAGTAAAAATAGTCAAGTGCATTGTTTTTGAAACGACTTCAAAAACAGAAGAACTTAAAATAACCGGTCCTTTCCAAAACAAATGAACCTTGACAATACAAAAAAAAATCCTTGGCAAAGTGTAAGTGGTGTCTGTTCTGATCCCTGGGCCCGGCGCAAGGCTCACACACACACACACTCACACACACTCACACACACTCACACACAGATGGGGGGGGCCAGGGAGAGCAGAATAGAAAAAAACCAGAGCGCCGAATCAATGTTGGACGAGCGAATACGACCGCTGGCAGAGCCGAGTGCCGCTTCTTTTCCCCCTTTTCTCTCCAACTCTCTCTCTCTCCCTTTCTGCCTCGCTCGCCGTCTCTCGTCCTCTCCGCGCTCTTTCCCTAACCATCGCTTGAGCCGCTGCCAACGCCGATATAAGGCCCACCTATTTGGCAACAAGACGCCTGTAGCCCAGCCAATGCGCTTCAAGAGCTGAAAGGGAGGGGAAAGAGACAGAGGAGAGAGAGAGAGGGGGTGGGTGCAGAGGGGGGAGACACAGAGGGGGGAGAGCAGGTGGGAGTGTAGGGGAGAGCGCCAGCCTTGTCCGACGTCGCACAATTTGCCAAATGGACAAGTTCCACTCTGACACCGAGGCAAAGTTCAAGGGAGCACGTCCTCTCCTGCAGCCCTCCTCCATCTTTACTATGGCCGCCATCACCCTCGCCTCCCCCCCCCCTCTCTCTCTGTCTGTCTGTCTCGCCCCTCTCTTTCTCCCCCTTGCATAATGCCACCTTGGCAGAGGATGGCAGAGAGAGGACACACACTTCCCTGCAGACCCTCCACCGGCAGCTGCTCCTGGGTTTACCAGCGCAAACAAAGAGGCGCCGCTCACACACATCGGTGACGACATGATGTAGAGGTCTGAGGATTTCAGGGTATCGAACGTCACGTAAACGGTCACCGGAAAAATATCTCTCGTCACCGGCGTGAGCTTCAGCCTCTGATCCGTGTGTCTGTGATCCTCTCCAGAGGGAAGGAGTCATCACATACAGAGACTAGTTCCTGAGCAGTGTCCTTCACACGCTGATATCCAGAGAGGGAGTCACACAGTCACAAGATGGAGGAACAGAAAGCAGTACTCAATGCTTTACTTCAGATTAGCTCCACGTCAGAAATGAGCATGCTTGATGTCTCTCTCCATAGAGGCTGAGTCATCATGTTCATCACAGAGCTATCACCTGCCTCAAACAGTCCTGATGCTCTTCCAGGTCATCACACATCCTGTCACGTCCACAGCTACAGCTGATACCTCTGTTAGCATGCTACTCTCATGTTGGACGAGGACACTCAGGATTGAGTGTTTGACGTCTCACACGAAATCTAAAAACCCACATTTGTGGCGTTTCTTCGGAACCACGACCCCCCTAAAGGGTTTTGGCGAGGGCTGCCGCGTTGCCTCGTCGTGTCATTCAGAGTCGCACCTGCCACGCAGACTGAGATAAAGTGCTGCGGCACCGAAGCGGCTCCAAACTAAACCAATAAAACGGAGTTGTATTTAGAGCACGGTCAAAACAAGGCGACAGACCTCAACGATGTCCTCTAGGACTTGATCCATTAACAATACACGGCGTGCACGGAGTAGAGCTGATCGGGTTAGTCGATGAACCAAAAAATAGACGGCAAATATTTGGATAATCGACACGTTTTTGAAGAAGAAATACCAAACTCGTGTCCGGGTTTCCGCTTCCCGACAATGCGGAAGTGCTGCTTTCCTTTGGCACGAATAACACAAAGTTATACAGATTCAGGGTTCAAAGACGGCAGCCTGGTATAACCATAACGACTGATCAACATGTTCTGGTTTCTTTACAGACGGTAAACTGAATATCTTTGGGTTGAAGACAAAAGGAGACAGGAGAGGACGTGATCTTGGGCTTTGGGTTGAAGACAAAAGGAGACGACGTGATCTTGGGCTTTGGGTTGAAGACAGAAGGAGACAGGAGAGGACGTGATCTTGGGCTTTGGGTTGAAGACAAAAGGAGACAGGAGAGGACGTGATCTTGGGCTTTGGGTTGAAGACAAAAGGAGACGACGTGATCTTGGGCTTTGGGTTGAAGACAGAAGGAGACAGGAGAGGACGTGATCTTGGGCTTTGGGTTGAAGACAAAATGAGACAGGAGAGGACGTGATCTTGGGCTTTGGGTTGAAGACAGAAGGAGACAGGAGACGACGTGATCTTGGGCTTTGGGTTGAAGACAAAAGGAGACAGGAGACGACGTGATCTTGGGCTTTGGGTTGAAGACAAAAGGAGACAGGAGAGGACGTGATCTTGGGCTTTGGGTTGAAGACAAAAGGAGACAGGAGAGGACGTGATCTTGGGCTTTGGGTTGAAGACAAAAGGAGACAGGAGAGGACGTGATCTTGGGCTTTGGGTTGAAGACAAAAGGAGACGACGTGATCTTGGGCTTTGGGTTGAAGACAGAAGGAGACAGGAGAGGACGTGATCTTGGGCTTTGGGTTGAAGACAGAAGGAGACAGGAGAGGACGTGATCTTGGGCTTTGGGTTGAAGACAAAAGGAGACAGGAGAGGACGTGATCTTGGGCTTTGGGTTGAAGACAAAAGGAGACAGGAGAGGACGTGATCTTGGGCTTTGGGTTGAAGACAAAAGGAGACAGGAGAGGACGTGATCTTGGGCTTTGGGTTGAAGACAAAAGGAGACAGGAGACGACGTGATCTTGGGCTTTGGGTTGAAGACAAAAGGAGACGACGTGATCTTGGGCTTTGGGTTGAAGACAGAAGGAGACAGGAGAGGATGTGATCTTGGGCTTTGGGTTGAAGACAGAAGGAGACAGGAGACGACGTGATCTTGGGCTTTGGGTTGAAGACAAAAGGAGACAGGAGAGGACGTGATCTTGGGCTTTGGGTTGAAGACAAAAGGAGACAGGAGAGGACGTGATCTTGGGCTTTGGGTTGAAGACAAAAGGAGACAGAAACGACGTGGTCTTGGGCTTTGGGTTGAAGACAAAAGGAGACAGGAGAGGACGTGATCTTGGGCTTTGGGTTGAAGACAAAAGGAGACGACGTGATCTTGGGCTTTGGGTTGAAGACAGAAGGAGACAGGAGA
Source organism: Champsocephalus esox (assembly GCA_036324585.1). Taxonomy (NCBI): domain Eukaryota; kingdom Metazoa; phylum Chordata; class Actinopteri; order Perciformes; family Channichthyidae; genus Champsocephalus; species Champsocephalus esox. The sequence goes on along the minus strand of CM070491.1, from coordinate 36,975,163 downwards.
CGACGTGATCTTGGGCTTTGGGTTGAAGACAAAAGGAGACAGGAGAGGACGTGATCTTGGGCTTTGGGTTGAAGACAAAAGGAGACGACGTGATCTTGGGCTTTGGGTTGAAGACAGAAGGAGACAGGAGACGACGTGATCTTGGGCTTTGGGTTGAAGACAAAATGAGACAGGAGAGGACGTGATCTTGGGCTTTGGGTTGAAGACAGAAGGAGACAGGAGACGACGTGATCTTGGGCTTTGGGTTGAAGACAAAAGGAGACAGGAGACGACGTGATCATGGGCTTTGGGTTGAAGACAAAAGGAGACAGGAGACGACGTGATCTTGGGCTTTGGGTTGAAGACAAAAGGAGACAGGAGACGACGTGATCTTGGGCTTTGGGTTGAAGACAAAAAGAGACAGGAGAGGACGTGATCTTGGGCTTTGGGTTGAAGACAAAAGGAGACGACGTGATCTTGGGCTTTGGGTTGAAGACAGAAGGAGACAGGAGAGGACGTGATCTTGGGCTTTGGGTTGAAGACAGAAGGAGACAGGAGAGGACGTGATCTTGGGCTTTGGGTTGAAGACAAAAGGAGACAGGAGACGACGTGATCTTGGGCTTTGGGTTGAAGACAAAAGGAGACAGGAGAGGACGTGATCTTGGGCTTTGGGTTGAAGACAAAAGGAGACAGGAGACGACGTGATCTTGGGCTTTGGGTTGAAGACAAAAGGAGACAGGAGAGGACGTGATCTTGGGCTTTGGGTTGAAAACAAAAGGAGACAGGAGAGGACGTGATCTTGGGCTTTGGGTTGAAGACAAAAGGAGACGACGTGATCTTGGGCTTTGGGTTGAAGACAGAAGGAGACAGGAGACGACGTGATCTTGGGCTTTGGGTTGAAGACAAAAGGAGACGGGAGAGGACGTGATCTTGGGCTTTGGGTTGAAGACAAAAGGAGACGGGAGACGACGTGATCTTGGGCTTTGGGTTGAAGACAAAAGGAGACAGGAGAGGACGTGATCTTGGGCTTTGGGTTGAAGACAAAAGGAGACAGGAGACAGGAGACGACGTGATCTTGGGCTATGAAATGTTATCAACCAAACCATTAGCCGATAGACATTAAGACAAATAATGGACAGATTAAAACCAAATGTTGATATCTGTCCACGTTTGAAGTCGATCTGATCAAATCTCTAGCAGTTTGTTAAAGTACGAAACATTCGATATTTTGCCTTAAACAGCATTTTCACCCGAGTTCTCGAGCATCGTATGGACGATGGAAGACTGCTTCTTAACTCCTGTATGACATTAAACTAAATATCACCCTGATCCACCAGCTTCTGACACGTCATGGCAACCCACTACCAATTCATAAAGAAATGACTGGACCGGTTAAGAGCAACCGGATTATTCCACCCGCAGAACATTCAACGGCATCCATTTTAATTATCGTTAAGCAAAAACAGCAAACTGGTTTCAAACTTAATTATCGTGAAGCAAAACGAGGTTTCGAGGTTCCACGTCTGAACAATCGTTTGATGTTTTCCTTTCGCCGCGTGTGCGATCCAAATCGGAGCGTCTGTGGAGGACGGATGGCCACAAAACAAGCAACTCAAATTCCACCCATTGGTTGAAATCCTTTCTTCCAGTAATTGCTAATCCATTAATTGGCTTCAGGTCATTTGTCAAAGGACGAATCTTTAGAATTCTCCGTCTCGAGCTGCTTAAATGTGAATATGTTGTTCTGCTCTTTAAAGACAGTACGGCAAGTTGTGGACGGGACATTTGAGGACGTGCTTTGGGAAACACGGTTCGAACAGCACCAACTGATTTAAAAGAAGATAATGGACGGACTAATTGAAATAGCAGTCCATTATTCCAACTACAGAAAATACACTGGCAGCCGTTTTGATTAAAAGCCTGCCGTTACCGATATTTCTAAGCAAACGCGCCGTTCAGATCCGATGCGTTCCTGGCACAGCGTGCGAGGTTAAAGACAAAAGGACACATCGGGACCGTAAGCATCAGATAACGTATAATGAAAACGATGGTTAGCTGCAGCTCGAAGAAAGTGACAAACTGCCAGAGAGAAAAGCCAGAGCTTATGCCAAGGAAGTGTAAGTCTTTAAATAATGATCGAGGTTATTGACCTTCTCCTCTCACCAAGGCGACATGGCATTATGCAAACAATACACACACACCCGAACATACACACACACCCGAACAATACCCACACACCCGAACAATACCCACTCTATTCTCTCACTAATAAACATCCCGACCGCACGACAATCGCAAATGTATTTCAGCTTCATCTTGAAATGAAACACCGACTCGCGGCCATCATCTGTTCACACAGCGGACACACACCTCCACACAAAGGGAAGCGTGTGTGTGTGTGTGTGTGTGTGTGTGAAGAGATCAATATAGTTGTATTTATTTACCCATCAACACCTGCAGTAGCAGTGGAAGAAGGTACTATTAACTCAAGGACTATAATTAGGTAGTCATTTGAGAAAGTTGTACCAAAGTATTTCTATTTGATGCTAATTTATACTTCCAAAACACTGCAAATATTGTACTTTTTACTCCTTTAACACTCATAGTTACTACTTTCTTCATAATAAATGCATATTATGACAATGAAAGTATCTAATATTGACAACCTACACATCTATTTGTGTGTGATAAAAACAGGATTATATATATATTCTATCATATTAAAATACTGTGGAAGGAGCCCGTCTGCACACCTTCACTTTTTATACACGTAGCTAATAATACGTATGTTTCTCTACTCAAGTAACGGAGTATATTTCCAGAGAGTATTTCTACTTCTACTCAAATAAAGGATAAAGGATTTTGTTTGCAATTCACACGAACACTTGAACGTCTCCCGCGTGTCTGCCGCTCGCGGTAAGTCTCTCTGGGTGACCCTGCCAAAATGCAAATAAAGCAGCATTCACATGTCACTGCAATTTCACTACAAGGGGCTTTAAGTCATTTTCCTTAGCTATGCTGTTTGCCTTCCGCGTGCAGAGAAAAGGGGACTCAAAGCATCCCGGAATAACTGTTATGCAGATTGCTCCTGGAGGCAGTGGAAACATCCAGAGCCTCTGTGGGTGAAATGATACGTCTCCTCTGTACTCACTTACTTTGCTTTATTCAAACCGTATTCATGTTGTCAAAGCAAGTAATAATCTCACCTGGGAATTAAATGAAGGCCTCCAGCTTTAATTTGTTTCGAATTATCTGTCGCTGTTTACTTAATGATATGTCCACACGTGCACGGAATAGCGGTTCGCGTGCCCCACAAACAAATTCGCGTTTCCGGCGTGTCATATTTTCACCGTAAAAGCCCCAGAGATAAAACAGCGTCCCGTCAACACGATGTGGATTATTGGGCCTGTAAGTGATCAATAAAACCCTCTCTGTTAAACTCACCCGTTTAAAGTCCTTTAGTCCGTGTTCCTCTGCTCGGTCCCACACATATGACCCGCTAATAAGGCGGGAACACTCTGCCAAACTATTACAAATGCGCAATCACTTTCCCTCTCTCTTCTTGAAATATGAATAAAAAGAGTGAAGACATCATGGACGGAGAGTGCCAGGAATAACATGGGTATAAAAAACACAGTGGCTGGCATCGAAACTAAAACCCGACGTCGATTAAAACGAAACACATGGAACATCTGTTTAAAATGTTTTCCTACCGAGTGGATGAACGTGTCAGGCCTCGCGTGACCCGGAGGACGCGTGAATATTCAATATTATCGGTGTTGTGATCTCCACCTGTTTGTGTCGTATCCTCTTATTAAAAACACCACAAATCGTGCCTTTTTAAAACAAATAGCTTAATTACGTATAGGTTTAATTATGATGCCGTTATGGTATTTTGCTGATTGTGATTTCCACGCCCCTTGTTCTGTTGCAAAAGCGTCGATTGCATTTTGGACAAGTGATGCACAAAACAGTCCAGCTCGATTTAAACAGAGACAAAAGGAATGATTTTGAAGCCTTTATTTTTTTATTCTCCGCACGTCTGAGAGAGTTGGCTGCCAACTTCAGATTAACTCTTTCAGGAGAGAAAGGCTTTTACTCCGGGAAACTGGGGCTTCGCGAGGGGCTGCCAAGCTCCGCAGCACTGAGAGGGGCTGTCGGTTAAAACAGCGAATAATCCGGGGGCTTATCAACTTTAAATGATCTTATTTTACTGCATGCTTATAATTAGCTCCACCAAAAAAAAATCGAAATGATAATATCGATAGGACAGACATAATATTGTAATTTAACTGTTTGTATTATTCCGTTTACAGCCACGTTATTGTGAAACACTGCAGAGCTACATGAACGTCAGTCTGTTAATGATCAGGAAATGTATGCTATATATTTTTGCATGATACGTAAATGGTGCAAATAATTATGTTAAATAAGAACAATTTAAAACGTAAAAGGCAGTCAAATAAAATAAATGTAAACCCCTGGGATATTAGATCTCTTTAGTTTGTATTCAGGCAACGGTGTCTGACTTTTGAAAAGTACTTTCATGCTAAAATACTGAATTAAAGGTCTTGCCTTCGAGATATTAACGACAAGTACTCGCATCAAAATAAACCTACCAAAACTAAAAGTACTCGTAAGGTGCAATAACATAACAATTGTATTTCATTACACTCCCTGATGACTTTTGAAGGGAAAATGTACTCCAAATCAAGCCAAATAATGAAAACCTAATTGATTTAACCATTTCAAAGGTTTCCCACATCACTAATAACATCTTTAACTTCAGTCAAGTTCAAAAACTGCAGCCCTTTCTGTTCCTGACCCACAATGCCCTGTGTCTCCGACCTATCCAACGCTGCCTCTCGTCGGACCAATTAAACGCCGGTCCGGCTGACCTGAGGGCCTCGGAGCCGCCGGGCCCTTCATCAGCTCCTCTCCTGCCCAGCCCAGAGTCCCCGACCCCTGACAGACCCCGACACAGAACCGAGAGGGAGGAGATGCAGATTCACTCATCCAGAGTGTAAAGTAAAGTGAAGCAAAGAAAGCAACAGCCTTTTGACGTACTTGGACAAATGGAGTCATGGCAAAATGTGGGTAAGACAAAACGTGTCTTACATCATATCTTATATATATTATACAGTGTATTCCATATAACGAGAAAAGCCATAGAAGTATGAAGCCAAAAAGACTAAGTTCAGTAGACCCTGAACACAACACAGGGTTCAGTGAAGCAAAGAAAGCAACGGCCTTTTGACGTACTTGGACAAATGGAGTCGTGTCCCCAGACCCGATTATGTTTCGATGATTCAAAAAGGGCGGGAAATATCTGAATGTATCCTCGAGCTGCAGTATTTAAAATAATCCGACTATGGACATTTTAACACTTTAACACTGAAAACAACTTGTTATTTTCTTCACTTCCTGCAGCCTTTCTACCTTTATGAAATACCCTTTAGGAGATGGGACGTCGCAGTGACGTGGATCCAGACATCTTCTCTCGCTTGCTGTTGTTTTAATATCAAAGTGAATACGGCTTGCAGCAACATATAGCAGTCAAATGTGTTCAATCAATTAACATTGAATGACCTCTTGCCTCAGAAGTCTGTGACATGTCGTTGAGTTGAGGACAATAAAGGTCTTCCGATTCTGGTATCGTGTAATCCTTTAGGTTTCCTACTTACAGCATCAGGTGACAGACGCATTTTAGATACAGGACCACGGACTTCATAGCACCCTGAGGCACTGAGGAGGTCGGGTGGTGCATGAAGAGCGAGAGACGATGCAAACGAAGCTGCAGTACACGTTCCCAGAACAGTATTATGGTGCCGTAAACCCTCATGACGATCATTAGAAATATTCGGGGAAACAAACATGATTCTATTTGACAGACAGAAGTACTTCTGAACACCCCACACTCTGAGTCATTTTGGGGGTGCAAGTGAAAGTGGACGTACCAGCACCTCCAGAGTCTGCACGCGATCTGTAGCCAGTCTTACATGAACGACAGAGTTTAACCCCGGATTAAAAGTACATTAAAGCGTCTTAACCATGTCGCCTTCAGTGATTGTTACGTAACGTTTCCTGGTTTCTTGCCTTAAATATTCGTGCTCCTCGATGTTGCTAATGGAGCTGCTGTGTTGCAATAGTGTCCTCAGCCCGCATGATAATCGTTGGAACCGTTCAGGGGTTCAGACACACGACTATATGTTGAAGACAGAGGGGAAAGTACGTCATGTTTCGGGGGGCAGCTGACGCGTAAAGCTCCAGAACAGCGTTGGTTGCACTTCCCCCGTTACTAGGTGTGAAAAATCTGCGAGCAATTTGTATTAAATCGTGAAGTGAAATACGTTACATTGCAAATCAAATGTACGCTAAAGGGTCCGGAACATCAGCGACTCTTACGGCCCGTCCACACTACAGCGTTGAAAGCTCCAATCTGCCCATTCACTTTCAATGGGGGTGACGTCACGTAGCCGCGCTTTTTCGCCGAACTGAATTGTGGGTAGCAGAGCGGTCCGTCTCCGGCGACAGAAGTTGAACAATGTTCAACTTCTGTCGCCGGAGACGCCGGAGTAGCCAGCGCCAGCCAATCAAATCCCGTTTCCCAAAATCTGACAGCTGAAGCCGTAGCCAATCAAACCGCGTCTAAGCTGGGAGAGATATCCCGCCGTTCATTTCTATATTTCAAAAAAAGTCGGAGGAGAAACTAACTATCGCCGTAGCAACCACCCGGTTGTGTATGACCAGACCCTCTTCACCTACCGGGATACAGACCGGAGGAACCAGCATGGAGGGAGGGGGCAGAGACAGTGGGGGAAACTTGTAGGGTTTCGCCTGTTTGGGGAGTTTATATATATATATATATATATATATATATTGCTCCCATAAAATCCCCGGGGTTTTTGCTTTGTATGTCGGGGGCGGGAGATTCATGTGATTGGTTGTTGGTCGTGTTGCTTGAATAAAATCCCCAAGCTCCAGACACGCCCAGCTCCAAGCTGTTTTTGAAGCTGTAGTGTGGACGCTCCGTAATCCTAATTTCTTGCCTTAAATATTCGTGCTTCTTCTCGATGTTGCAAACGGAGCTGCTGTGGTGCAACAACAATCCAGATAATAAAGTGTCGTCTCATTGTGGAATGTTCATCGTTGGAATAATTCGGGGGTCAGACACGCGACGGTATTTTACAGACACGAGGGGAAAAGAGCTTCGAACACCCCACACTGCGAGTCATGTTCGAGGGATGAAGACCTCCAGAACTCGGTCGGTTGCACTTCTCCGAGTTCACAAACCAGCGCGCTACGATGTGGGAAAAATCTGCAAGTAATTTGTCGTCATTCCTGAAATTAATTGCAAATCAAATGTTGATAAAAAGGCTCTTAAACCATGTTGTCTTCGGTGGTTGTAAAGGTATGTTAAATGGCCGCTTCTCCTAACCACGTCTCCTTGGCGATGTCGTCGAAGAGGCTGCCGCGTTGCGAGAACAACCCTCATCAAAGTATCACTGTGTCGTGGTCGTCCTTAGGGGTGGAAAAAGTACATTCTGGGGGCGCCAGCGATGCGCAAAGACCCCCAGAGCTCGGTCGGTTGCACTTCTCCGAGTTCACAAACCAGCACGTTACTATGTGTGAAACATGTGCAAGCACTTTGCGGTGGCTGCGTGCTAATGTGCGCTGCTGGGGGGGACCAGCTGAGAGGCACGCACGCACATTCCTGCCCCACAAAAGGGCTCCGCTGCCTGGGCGAAAACCAACCGGCCTCCAGAGCCTCTCCACCCTTACCATGAGGGACACAAAGCCCTGACTTCCTGCAGCAGGATCAAAGGTCCATGCGGCCTTAAGCTGGGTAGAGCAGTGGAGGAAGTATACATCCTACACTTAAGTACATGTAGTAATACCACAGAAAGTACTCTATTACAAATACAAGTCCTTGTTCCCTCGTGCATACAGGGCAGCAATTGTCTGTTTGCATGCTGCGGTGTCGGGGTGGCTTTGAAGTGTACACTTGTTGCTTGTTTCCGTTTGCTTTGAGAACTAGTGGAAGGAAAGACAATCCGGCTGCAAGAGATCCGGCAGAACCCAATCAGATGTCACACGGCAAACATCTCTTCGACTAAGAGTCTGAGGAAGTCTGCATACTATGTGTAACTATGGAGTACATTAGAAGTATATATACATCAGACAAACACATCCAGTTGTACCTACACATGTTTTACCTCGGAGTAGAAGTCAGTAAAGGCACCTGAACACGGACCTGAGGCTGAGTACCTTTCCTCTGGATTGACGCCATCGCCCTCATCGATATGCCGTCTGCACGTTCCAACAGGAAGTGCTTTATTACATCTCTCACCTCAGCACAGATCAGACGCTCCCTGCACACCTCATCTGTTCTCTGCCCTGTATGTACTCACGGTGCGGTGTGTTGGGGAGCAGGACTGATGCACGCACACACTCACACTCTCATGGAACCCCGGGGCGCTGAGCGGCTTGTGTTCTTAAAGCGAATCAAAGATCCTCTCTCTGGAGGGATGAGAGCCCCTCGAGGCGGTTCAGTTTTATGATAGAGATGCAATAAAACGATACATGCTGGCCTGTTGGAACGTGCGGACGACATATCGATGAGGGCGGTGACGTCAATCCAGAGGAGGAATGTGGCTTGAGTGCATTGTGTACAAGTACTCAGCCTCAGGTTCATCTTGAGTAGTAACATGTTTGTACTTCTACTCCGAGGTAACAACATGCGTAGGTACTTTTTAAATAAATAACTTGATGTCTGATGTATATATACTTCGAATGTACTCCATAGTTACACAAAGTATGCAGACTTTCTCAGCCTCTTAGTCGAAGAGAAGTGACTCTGAAACGTCATATTTAAACATCTGATTGGTTTCTGCCGGATCTCTTGCAGCCGGATTGTCTTTCCTTCCACTAGTTCTCAAAGCAAACAGAAACAAGCAACAAGTGTACACTTCAAAGCCACCCCGACACCGCAGCAAACAGACAATTGCTGCCCTGTATGCACGAGGGAACAAGGACTTGTATTTGTAATAGAGTACTTTCTGTGGTATTACTGCCTGTACTTAAGGGTAGGATCTGTATACTTCCTCCACTGCTCTACCCAGCTTAACACCGTATGCACCGTGTTGATCCTGCTGCAGGAAGTCAGGGCTTTGTGTCCCTGCATGCCTCATGGCGCATATTACCTGCTTTTGCACACACACACACACACACACACACACACACACACACACACACACACACACACACACACACTCTGCTGCTGCTGTCTCTAAAGAATGTGCTGTCGTATGAAGACGCCGCCCTGCGTCTCTCAGAAGTGTGTGTGGCCTTGCCCGGGCATGACTCACGTGTTTCTCACTGTGCCAACACACACACACACACACACACACACACACACACACACACACACTCACTGCTGCCAACACACTCTGAGCAACGCTGATACTACCGACCGTACCGAGAGGTTAAGGCCTTTTGGATCTGTACATCGTGGGACGGTCTGTTCGCGGCCGACTCCATTTCGCTGATAGACGGACTCTTACTTTGAGCATAAGCAAAGACGATGCCACTGAAGCTCGGCCGCAACGTCTTCTCATCGAAGCTTGTTGAGGCGGAATAAGAGCGGTGCAATGATGACGTGTAGGCCGGCCCTGAAGTCAGCAACCCGAGAGCTTCTTCTACTCAAACCCAATGAGATTAAGATAGTTGCCTTGATGCTACGTGTGGAGTTCTGGCGACCCATGACGCTCTGGGAAACATCGTTTCAGAGTTCGGATGGAAGAGGTTTCACACATCTGACCCAACGTATGTGCAGCGAGAGTAATGTGAAGTAAATGATGTTTTAATTAGTACGAGGTGGGCTCCCTGCCGCTGCCTACAGGGCAGCCATTGTACCGTGTTGGGTTTCTGTTGGTTTAAAGCAGGGGTGTCAAACTCAAGGCCCGGGGGCCAAATCCGGCCCGCGACTTCATTTCATGTGGCCCGCATGCAAAGAATATAATCATTGTATTATATGGTTACATGCCACTTTACAGGAGCACGTTGCCCGTAAAGTAGCCTACATGTCCCACAATGCATCTTGTTTTGTGACATTCTCACTGAAGAGACTTACAATTATTTGCCCTAGACTTCTGCTTTCAGACGTAGTTAATTATGAAGTTATTACACTATCCGATAATAATTCAATGCACAGGAAATTATGTATTATAATACATTATTTTATATATATTATATATTTATATAGTCCTAAAGTCACAACCGGCCCTTTGAGTGCAACCGTAATTGTGATGTGGCCCGCGAATACATTTAGTTTGATACCCCTGCTCTAAAGTGTTGTACTTGCAACGTACGTGTTCGAATCTGTTTGTATTCCGAACCCTAAGAAGAAAAGTCACTAAAAACCAAATCGAATCTTTAAATATAACAATTCAAAACTCATACGGTGAGTCAAACAACCGTATCGACGGAGATCCAAATAAGGCGCCTGCCGACGGGTCTGCAGGAGGAGACGAACTCGGCCAGGTTTCAGCAGCGTGTGGCAGGCGTTCATTTTCCACCGCGGTAAAAACCAGTTCTGTAATCGGTGAACACGACGCGCCTGGCCGGCAACAAAGAAATGCATTTAGAAAATTCATTCTCTTTGATCCTGAACCTCTATTTCTGTTCGACGGGAGCCGATTCATTTTTTGTGAAGATGTCCAGAACATCGAAGCGAGATATCGTGTCACATGTGCAGCCAGTGCGTGGGACCCGTCTGTATTACCGGTGACGTGCTGTGGTTGACGCACATCCCAGGGGATTAGCCTCATCCATACTCAGAGCCGAGTGTTACACCATAACCCGTCTGATGAACAGATCCTTTATTGGGATTAACATTTCAACACGCCGTGAAATGAGAAGGAAGTTCAGGTGCATGTGTTGACTTGTCACCACACAAAGCTGCGGGGCTTTGCTCGTCTTTTCAAAGAGACGAGTGTGAAACGCCGAAGTCAGCTTTCTTCACACACAACGAGGGCTCAGACGGCACGATTGTGTTTCCCGGTCGTCCCCGTTTGAAGGAAGAGATTTAAAACATCCTCCTGGTTATGTGACGCCGACACCACGACTCAAACCGGTGAACTTGTTCAGCGCAAACATGGAGTTCAACAGAAATAAGCTTCATGTCACCTAAATGAAACACGAAGACGTCCCATCTCGTAATCATTTGGAAATACCTCGTACTTCTGAGGAAAAATCCTTCAAAAGTCAACTTTAATGTCGGTCTTCCAGTTTGTGTGTACAGACGGAGAGATCGAAATACTGTTTCCCACAATCCTGAATATCAAAAACAATGTGTATAAAATGTTCGGTCGTAATCAGCAGCGAATATGATTTGATCCTCGTGGGGAAATAGTTTCTCTGCATTCGACCCATCCTAGTGTTAGGAGCAGTGTGCTGCCATTTTGTACGGCGCCCGGGGAGCCGTGTGGGGAACGGTGCCTTGCTCAGGGACACCTCGGGAGCACTTGGTCTTGCCGGGACTTGAACTGGTGACCCTTCCAGTTGCCAAGCCGAGTCCCTATCGACTTCACCACCACCGTGGATATTCGGCCCGCTTCAACGCGTATTTATGTAACTAAACGGTTTTATTCACGGCATCCATTTTGTTATTCTACAGTATTGTTGTTTATAGTTATTTGTTGATGTAACCCAATGTGTGTTCTTTGAAATTGAAAAGGATATCGCATCGCGTTCGTTACTTTCAGTTGTATTATGTCTTAAGTGTAATTTGGCTTCCTATTTTTTACGGACATGCTTTTATTTTGAAGGAGAGGTAGCGCTGTCGACAGGAAGTTGTTGTTGCTATGGAAACAACGTGACGGAGATTAACGGAAGAAAAAGTAATATCTACATATAAAGACGGAGAAAGTAAACGATAGCGTTTATGGTTAAGTGTTAGCACCCCCCGAAGAGGCACAAGCTCTTACGTCGGTATTGGAGATTTCATTACATTCTATTTGGCAGCCGAAGTGCCAAAAAAAACGAATATCCGAATAACGAAATTGAAACCCGAATAGGACTCCAACGAACGAATATTCGGGTACAGCCCTAATACACAGTCAAAGACACAATATCCGAATAACGAAATTGAAACCCGAATAGGACTCCAACGAACGAATATTCGGGTACAGCCCTAATACACAGTCAAAGACACAAAAACCGAATATCCGAATAACGAAATGGGAACCCGAATAGTACTCCAACGAACGAATATTCGGATACAGCCCTAATACACAGTCAAAGACACAAAAACCGAATAACGAAATTGAAACCCGAATAGGACTCCAACGAACGAATATTCGGGTACAGCCCTAATACACAGTCAAAGACACAAAAACCGAATATCCGAATAACGAAATGGGAACCCGAATAGTACTCCAACGAACGAATATTCAGATACAGCCCTAATACACAGTCACATTTCACTTAACATTTCTCATGATTACGAGAGTTATTCTGATACCAGATATTTTCAAAGTCATTATGGGAAAGGGTTTTTCTCTCGGTACCATCAACACGTTATCAAACGATGTCTCGTAATCATGAGAACATACGTCTCTGACCCGTTCCACCTCTAACCCTAACAGGCAGTGTAAACAACACGGTAATGTAGTAAATGAGACTATATCTGTCACAGGAGACGTCTCGTTCTTTAGTTCACGACCGACTCAGAATCAGGTTAACAACACATACCGTGAATTCGGCTGGTCAGGAAAAACAAGCAAAAAGTTAAATTAAAACAATGACATTCGACGTCCAGATCTGCCCCTTCCACCGAGGTCCTCAAACCCGGCCTTAAGACCCTCTTCTCTCGGCAGGCCTTCCAATACACTGTGAGCACGGTGCACCTGGGGTACTGCCATTTGTATCGCTATCTCCGACTTTCATTTTTGTACTCTATTTAATTTTTTGATTTCTTATTATTATTACAATTATTTGTTTAATCTCTCAAAGCGTATCAGAATCCCTTGCTGTGAAGCACTTCGAGATTTGTCTTGGCAGATGAGAAGCGCTATATAAATTAAATATATTATTATTATTATTATTTTGATAGAAATGTGTAGATACATATATTAATGCTTTAACTTAAGTAAACGTTCTAAACACTAGTTTAACCTCCGAACCCAACGGACCGTGTTTTTTAAGGCGGCAATCTTCCGTCAAATAGAAATATTCTGGACCAAAACATCAGCGTGATTTGGTTGTTCCAAAAAACGTTACGGTCGCTTCGAGTAGGAAGAAATAATGTCCGTCTGCATCCTCTACTTGCCCTCTGAACCGTCATGCCCACATGCAATCATATAGAAGCAGACTAACAATCTGTCATTCAGGTTCTTTCATAGAAGGATACCGACGCACGTACTGTAGGGCTGTGCAATTAATCGTATTTTAAATCGCGATTACGATTTTGGCTTGCAACGATTACGAAAACAACGTAATCGAAATAAAACGATTATTATTTTATTTCAATAAATGGATGTTTTCAAAGTAAATGGATAATCGTTTTTAATAATCAATTATTGACCAAAAATAGTCGTGATAATGATTTTTGCCATAATCGCCCAGCCCTAAACTCACGTAACCTCGTTTTAAACAATATGCCGTCCCCCAGACGTTCAGCGGACACGTCTTCGCCTGCCTGTTGGGAAACCTGGAATCATCCGGTTAAAGATATACCGAAAAAGTTGAGTGTGAGATTTAAGAAATCCCTTTGCTAAAGTTGCTTTAATGCACACGCACAGGGCGACTTCTCATCCCTCGGTTAACCGTCGGGGTGTTGAGAGCAGCAGGGTTACGGAGGTCTGCGGTCGCCGAGCGCTTCCCGGCATCGCACCCTCAGCAGCGGTCATTACCTCGATGTGGGGAGACTCTGCAGAAACACAGCGTCACGCAGCCAGGGCCAGGAATAACAGCCCGAATAATCAGCCCTTTCACTGCCTACGAGCATGACATCACACACACACACACACACACACACACACACACACACACACACACACACACACACACACACACACACACACACACACACACACACACACACACACACACACACACACACACCACACACACACACACACACCACACACACACACACACACACACACACACACACACACACACACACACACACACACACACACACACTGAGTCTCCGGCCTCTGTGTGTGTGTATAAACAGGCTTTCCCGTTTGTCTGAAAGTTATCTCTCGAGTAAACTCATTTGTTTATTACGTACTGTGTATTTTAATATATGTACTTCTTTCTGAGATGAATACATATACACACACACACACACACACACGCACACACGCACACACACACACACACACACACACACACACACTGAGTCTCAGGCCTGTGTGTGTGTGTGTGTGTGTGTGTGTGTGTGTGTGTCAAGATAAAACTTCGCCCAAAAACCCGCCTGATGCTCCGACTCGATCGAACTGCTCTGCTCCAATCAGAGACACAGGGTCCCGCGGTCCAATAGAGTCAGACTGCAGCTCTCAGCGAACACGGAGCCGAGTCCAGACCAGCGAAGAGCAGCTTCTCTCGCTGATCCTGACGCTACGTTCATGTTTGTTGTTCCCGCGTCTTGACAGCTGCCGGGATGCAAGTCAAACATCTGACCATTAAAGTATTACGGCGTATGCACTCTGAGCCATGTGGCCGTGTGCAGAACGCTGCTAATGCGCCGCTGAACGCTTTGCAATCAGACAAATAAAGGGCCAATCTAGCACACAATCAAACGGGAGGTTTAGCCGCGGCTGCTGCCAGCGGAGAGGACCCTCCTCTTTCTGAACAAGGGATGCACTATTGACTGCCTCCCCCCCGCTCTCTGTCTCTCCCTCCAGTCTCCCCTCGCTGCCAGTCTGAAAGGCGTGATGCCAACCTTTCCCACCATTGGGCAAACTGCCCTGCCCTTTATGCAAAGCAGCGCCGCAATCCCAAACTCAAACCCTCCCCCTCCCGTCTGTGCACAGCCGGCCCCCCGTCCATATATCTTGTTTTATCATTTCCATTCAGAGTAACCGAGCTTCATAAGTTGTTCATTAAACCGTGTTTCTTCCCACGGGCCATCAGACCTTTAAACACCTGAACTTCCATCATCTGTTTGCAACTTACACTTTACGTATCCAGTATATCATATTCCAATTACTTAGAAATAGAATCTCCGTGCACGAGTTATATGTATTTTGTGTTTACCTGTACTATTGTATCTGTGTATCTGTGTATCTGTGTATCTGTGTATCTGTGTATCTCTGTATCTGTGGTGCTCTGTGTATCTCTGTATCTGCTGTGTATCTGTGGTGCTCTGTGTATCTCTGTATCTGTGTATCTGTGTATCTCTGTGTATCTGTGTATCTGTGGTGCTCTGTGTAGCTGTGTATCTCTGTATCTGTGTATCTCTGTATCTCTGTATCTGTGGTGCTCTGTGTATCTGTGTATCTCTGTATCTGTGTATATGTGTATCTCTGTATCTCTGTATCTGTGTATCTGTGTATCTCTGTATCTATGTATCTCTGTATCTGTGGTGCTCTGTGTATCTCTGTATCTGTGTATCTGTGTATCTGTGTATCTCTGTGTATCTGTGTATCTGTGGTGCTCTGTGTAGCTGTGTATCTCTGTATCTGTGTATCTCTGTATCTGTGGTGCTCTGTGTATCTGTGTATCTCTGTATCTGTGTATATGTGTATCTCTGTATCTCTGTATCTGTGTATCTCTGTATCTATGTATCTCTGTATCTGTGGTGCTCTGTGTATCTGTGTATCTCTGTATCTGTGTATCTCTGTATCTGTGTATATGTGTATCTCTGTATCTCTGTATCTGTGTATCTCTGTATCTATGTATCTCTGTATCTGTGGGCTCTGAGTATCTGTGTATCTCTGTATCTGTGTATCTGTGTCTCTGTATATCTCTGTATCTGTGTATCTGTGTATCTCTGTATCTGTGTATCTCTGTATCTCTGTATCTGTGTATCTCTGTATCTGTGTATCTCTGTATCTCTGTATCTGTGTATCTCTGTTGGCGGAGATGTTCTGCGTCATGTCTACGCCGTAGCTCGCACGCGTGACGATGAAAGCCTTGAAACTTGAATGACTGACTGAAGCCCGACGGCCTCGCTGCGTGTGGGGCAAAGCGCTCGGAGGCGGGGTCGTGCCTGTCTGCGCGAGGCCTGATAAAGCAGGACATCAAAGAACGGGATAAAGACGGAGAGGGAAAGAATAAAGGAATACCAGGGGACGTCTTCCGGTTGTTCGTCGTCGCCGTTGGCATCGTGTTTACGTTCTTTAACGCGTGGGTAAAACCGACTGAGTGACGGCTTCGATCTGTAGTACAGGAGCCGAGCGCGTTCAGAGGGAAACTAAACACACACCCTTTCTCGTGATTTACAGATACTTGCCCGAGCTATGAGAATCCGTCTCATGAGAAAACATGAGGTCATTTTAAAGATCACAACACATCTCGTAGACTTGGAAACATTTCTCCAAATGAAGATCAAATATCCAACGATATCTGGAAATATCGATTTCATAATTATAAGAAAATATCTTGGAATCGGGCGAAAGTTTCTTTTTATGATGAGAAAACATTTATCGTGGTGATGAGAATAAAACGTACTTTTTTCACAATTAGGAGATTGACTCTGATATTCCCGCGATCCATTTCCTGCCCGTGGACGACGAGCTAAAGCACGACGAGCACACTGGACACATCACGCCCACACACACACACACACGGAGCAGAGTCCACACACACTGGACACATCGAGCCCACACACACACACACACACTGGACACATCACGCCCACACACACACACACACACACGGAGCAGAGTCCACAAACACTGGACACATCGAGCCCACACACACACACACACTGGACACATCGAGCCCACACACACACCCACACACACACACACACACACTGGACACATCAGCCCACACACACACACACACGGAGCAGAGTCCACAAACACTGGACAAATCGAGTCCACACACACACACACACACCACAGGAAGGGAGATCGGCATAAGACAAACACTGCAGGGCTACACACACACACACACACACACACACACACACACACACACACACACACACACACACACACACACACACACACCACACACACACACACACACACACACACACACACACACACACACACACACACACACACACACACACACACACACACACACACACACACACCTTCGTATATGCCCGAGAGCAGGACATGTGGTCGGGGATTCTTATGACAGAGCAACAGACTAAACAAAATGTTAAATGTAACCGTTTAAAAAAGAGCTGGATTGAGTCCTGCATATTAAATGTTGCTGAAGTCAAAGTGTCGGCTCTTCTTTCCAGAAGCTAAACATGTTAACACGTCATTATTCACTGAAAGTAGTTCCTGCAAAGGCCGTAGTGTGACCGCTGTTTAATTGGCCATTTGATTAAATTGAACACATATTTGGAAATTTAAATATTTCGAAACGGGTCCACTTTAACCCGATTGTTGTAGGATGCGAGTTTAAGAACATGTCCGGGAGGCGTGTGGCGCAGTGGAGCCTTGGTGTTGGGATCAGGTTCAAACCCCACTGCAGCCAGCATGTCGTTGTGTCCCTGGGACACTTCACCCCAAATTGCTCCTGTGGGGATTGTCCACAGTGTTGAGTATGAAAGTCGCTTTGGATAAAAGCGTCTAATAATAATAATAATAATAATAATAATAATAATGTCCCCTGTGACTGTTATAGTAGTCGATATTTTATCATAAGATTATTGTTTTGTCAATTAATCTTCTTTTTGGTTTGTAAAATTATGAAAATAGCAAGAAATTAAATCCGAAAGTGACAATTAAAATACGAAAAGCATCAAATCTTCACAAATGAGAAGTCCGTTTTGATGTGAAAATGAATTAAAAACAAGTTTGATTAGAAACTAGCATTAAAACAAAAGTATATCACTCGAGTAAAGTACCTCAAAATTAACATTCCACTTCTGATCTGAAATGTTAGAAAGAAAATGTTTAATGTTATAACATGTGATAGTTTATATGAACATGTCTCCTCTGCGAAAGACCTCAGTGACAACAACGTATGTATGTGTTCCAGATAAACAAACAGAGACGTCTGAAAGCACCAAACATCCAGCGCTACAATCTCTCAGTATAAACTTCCAGCTTTTCTCCCGAGCCTCCGCACAATGGCCGCTGTCATCTCCCCGAGAGCGAGAAGGGTAAACAAAAGCAAACGGGTCGCAGAATTAAGACATTAACACCCTTTCCTCTCCTCGTGAACTACGACACACACTTCCCTTTCCTTCTCTTCCTCAGCGGACTTCCTCGTCTGAAGTTGCAGTAATAATAAAGCTCCAATGGGGTGCCAGTAAGTGACGAAGGGCAGCGAGGAAAGGAGAGAGGATGAGGAGGAAAAACAAAGGAGAGGAGAGAAGCTGAAATCTAAAGAACAATAGACGTCTAGTTCAAAATTATTCTGATAATAATAATAGATTACATTTATATAGCACCTTTGAAGGTACCCAGGGCCACTATACATGGTGAACAAACAAACAAACAAACAAAGTCTCGGGCAAATAGTAACAAACAATTAAGTGAATGATGAATGCAGCATCATTGAAGAAAGAACACGATGAAACAAGTAGTCTAAACAGTGTTCAAATAAATGACATAAGAAGCTAATGTTGGGCTATAGAGGAACTCCAGCACGGTCACATGACTTCACGTCACCACCGCTAAGCTAAAGGAGGCTAATGTTGGGCTATAAAGGAACTACAGCACGGTCACATGACTTCACGTCACCACCGCTAAGCTAAAGGTGGCTAATGTTGGGCAATAAAGGAACAACAGCACGGTCACATGACTTCACGTCACCACCGCTAAGCTAAAGGAGGCTAATGTTGGGCTATAAAGGAACTACAGCACGGTCACATGACTTCACGTTACCACCGCTAAGCTAAAGGAGGCTAATGTTGGGCTATAAAGGAGCTACAGCACGGTCACATGACTTCACGTCACCACCGCTAAGCTAAAGGAGGCTAATGTTGGGCTATGAAGGAACTACAGCACGGTCACATGACTTCACGTCACCACCGCTAAGCTAAAGGCGGCTAATGTTGGGCTATAAAGGAACTACAGCACGGTCACATGACTTCACGTCACCACCGCTAAGCTAAAGGTGGCTAATGTTGGGCTATAAAGGAACTACAGCACGGTCACATGACTTCACGTCACCACCGCTAAGCTAAAGGAGGCTAATGTTGGGCTATAAAGGAACTACAGCACGGTCACATGACTTCACGTCACCACCGCTAAGCTAAAGGAGGCTAATGTTGGGCTATGAAGGAACTACAGCACGGTCACATGACTTCACGTCACCACCGCTAAGCTAAAGGTGGCTAATGTTGGGCTATAAAGGAACTACAGCACGGTCACATGACTTCACGTCACCACCGCTAAGCTAAAGGAGGCTCATGTTGGACTATAAAGGAACTACAGCACGGTCACATGACTTCACGTCACCACCGCTAAGCTAAAGGAGGCTAATGTTGGGCTATAAAGGAACTACAGCACGGTCACATGACTTCACGTCACCACCGCTAAGCTAAAGGCGGCTAATGTTGGGCTATAAAGGAATTACAGCACGGTCACATGACTTCACGTCACCACCGCTAAGCTAAAGGCGGCTAATGTTGGGCTATACAGGAACTACAGCATGTCACATGACTTCACGTCACCACCGCTAAGCTAAAGGCGGCTAATGTTGGGCTATACAGGAACTACAGCATGTCACATGACTTCACGTCACCACCGCTAAGCTAAAGGTGGCTAATGTTGGGCTATAAAGGAACTCCAGCACGGTCACATGACTTCACGTCTCCACCGCTAAGCTAAAGGCGGCTAATGTTGGGCTATAAAGGAACTACAGCACGGTCACATGACTTCACGTCACCACCACTAAGCTAAAGGTGGCTAATGTTGGGCTATAAAGGAACTACAGCACGGTCACATGACTTCACGTCTCCACCGCTAAGCTAAAGGCGGCTAATGTTGGGCTATAAAGGAACTACAGCATGGTCACATGACTTCACGTCACCACCGCTAAGCTAAAGGCGGCTAATGTTGGGCTATAAAGGAACGACAGCCCGGTCACATGACTTCACCTCACCACCGCTAAGCTAAAGGCGACTAATGTTGGGCCTGATGACGTTTAGTCGTCTCATTCAGACACTTGTTAGCAACAAAAAGTGAGGTATTTACTGACGTGTTTTATGTCGTAGGACAAAACTTTAAAATCTTGTGTTAACCACGGACCTTATTTCAGGCTAACAACCAAAAACACATTCAAAACACCATTGACTTCCAGCGAGGGAACAGGAAGTGCTAAAATGCTGACTCATGTCCGTTAAACAGATGTAAAGAGAAACATCGGGATGGATTCGAACCCAAACACAGAGAAAAATGTAAAGTGTGTGTGTGTGTGTGCATGTGTGTGTGTGTGTGTGCGTGTGTGCGTGTGCGTGTGTGTGTGTGTGTTGGAAGAAAAAGGGAGGGAAATGAATGAGGTCTTTTCTTACAGCAGGGCCCAGATCAGAGCTCCTAACTATGGGATTTGGTTCTGTTGCCTTTCTCCCCCGGGAGGGAGTAATTAGGTTAGGGAGGACAACTGCTGCATTGTTTCAACAGAGGAGGGATTGTGCAGCCAGAGTCCCACCAGCTCCACGCTTCCCTCACAACAAGAAATGCCAAGCGGATTCTGAGGCGCTCAGACGCTCGCCCACACGGACAGAAACACTTTTTGGGATTTCCTCTGCTAACTTTCTCCCGGGGAGAAAATGACGGGTCGTTTGGGATTATGCCTTTACGATAACAAGTTAAGAAACAACTACGCTTTTTGAAATGCTCAAACCTCTCGACCCTGGTAAAGGTTTTGAAATATGAAACTTTTAAGCACATGTTATTTAGGGTTGGAATTATTGTTTTCTCGTACAGTATGCTGGTTTGAGGCTTTTACATACCGCTACTAGTGGCGCACGATAACTATCAGATTATTAGGAACGATGACGTCATCCCGATAAACCCGAACAGTATTAATATCCCCGATAATAATATACAATATATTTTTTTCACCCAAAAAATATATTGTATATTATTTTTTACGACACAGCCTCGTGCCTGGCTGTGGCGTGAACGGCGTGCGGCCGTGAAGCCAGGACAGCAAACAAACATGTCGTCGGTAGTACGGGACTACTTCAAAGTTTCAGAGTGAGATAGTTCGCTTGCTGTTTGTGTTAACAGATGCAGAAGTTCCACGAGGAGGGGAGAAGGCAACGAGCTATAATACTTCCTGATCAGTCGCCTGAAACTAGGGCTGTGCAATTAATCGTATTTTAATCGCAATTACGATTTTGGCCTGCCACAATTACGAAGACAACATAATCGAAAAAAACGATTATTTTGCTTTGCTTGGTTGTGACGGCATATTTGATCTAATTTATTTGAGTCTAATTTATTTGTATTTACATATTTTTAGTAGCTTGTTGAAGTGCGCTCCAAAATATTGATCTTGTTTATTGGTATTTATTATTTTTGACGTTATTTATTTAAATGTAAATATAAATGTATAATTTATTTTTTCATCGGTTTTTCAGTTGAATTCTGCGTTCAGGGTGATCAACAGTTAAACAGATACTGTTCAAATTATTATTTGTATTTGTTTTAAAGTTCAATAAATGGATGTTTTCAAAGTCAATGAATAATCGTATTTAATAATCGTGATATCAATTATTGACCAAAATAATCGTGATTATGATTGTTGCCATAATCGCACAGCCGTACCTGAAACATCGCCATGGCTACGATGGTGTGTTAACAGCGTACGGAGACGCCTGCGCTGCTAAACTAGCGGCGAATCCAAAGCCAGCTGCGAAGGCACCGGGGCTTCACCTCTCCACGAGGCTTTGGAGAAAGGCAATACGTTTGTTTGGGAAAATAAATCTGGTCACTTTGAAGTCAGAACTGTTCTTGGCTTTGTTTTGTTCATAGTAGTAACGCTCATGTCCTTTGCTCACCACTAGTCTTTTATCTTGAGAAGCAGGAAGTTTTCGGTATCGTATCGGTCTTGAGAAGCAGGAAGTTATCGGTATCGTATCGGTCTTGAGAAGCAGGAAGTTATCGGTATCGGTATCGGTCTTGAGAAGCAGGATGTTATCGGTATCGTATCGGTCTTGAGAAGCAGGAAGTTATCGGTATCGGTCTTGAGAAGCAGGGAAGTTATCGGTATCGGTATCGGTCTTGAGAAGCAGGAAGTTATCGGTATCGGTATTGGTCTTGAGAAGCAGGAAGTTATCGGTATCGGTATCGGTCTTGAGAAGCAGGAAGTTATCGGTATCGTATCGGTCTTGAGAAGCAGGAAGTTATCGGTATCGGTCTTGAGAAGCAGGAAGTTATCGGTATCGTATCGGTCTTGAGAAGCAGGAAGTTATCGGTATCGTATCGGTCTTGAGAAGCAGGAAGTTATCGGTATCGGTATCGGTCTTGAGAAGCAGGAAGTTATCGGTATCGGTATCGGTCTTGAGAAGCAGGAAGTTATCGGTATCGGTATTGGTCTTGAGAAGCAGGAAGTTATCGGTATCGTATCGGTCTTGAGAAGCAGGAAGTTATCGGGTATCGGTATCGGTCTTGAGAAGCAGGAAGTTATCGGTATCGGTCTTGAGAAGCAGGAAGTTATCGGTATCGTATCGGTCTTGAGAAGCAGGAAGTTATCGGTATCGGTATCGGTCTTGAGAAGCAGGAAGTTATCGGTATCGTATCGGTCTTGAGAAGCAGGAAGTTATCGGTATCGTATCGGTCTTGAGAAGCAGGAAGTTATCGGGTATCGGTATCGGTCTTGAGAAGCAGGAAGTTATCGGTATCGTATCGGTCTTGAGAAGCAGGAAGTTATCGGTATCGTATCGGTCTTGAGAAGCAGGAAGTTATCGGTATCGGTATCGGTCTTGAGAAGCAGGAAGTTATCGGTATCGGTCTTGAGAAGCAGGAAGTTATCGGTATCGGTCTTGAGAAGCAGGAAGTTATCGGGTATCGGTATCGGTCTTGAGAAGCAGGAAGTTATCGGTATCGTATCGGTCTTGAGAAGCAGGAAGTTATCGGTATCGTATCGGTCTTGAGAAGCAGGAAGTTATCGGTATTGGTATCGGTGTTGAGAAGCAGGAAGTTATCGGTATCGTATCGGTCTTGAGAAGCAGGAAGTTATCGGTATCGTATCGGTCTTGAGAAGCAGGAAGTTATCGGTATCGTATCGGTCTTGAGAAGCAGGAAGTTATCGGGTATCGGTATCGGTCTTGAGAAGCAGGAAGTTATCGGTATCGGTCTTGAGAAGCAGGAAGTTATCGGTATCGGTATTGGTCTTGAGAAGCAGGAAGTTATCGGTATCGTATCGGTCTTGAGAAGCAGGAAGTTATCGGGTATCGTTATCGGTCTTGAGAAGCAGGAAGTTATCGGTATCGGTCTTGAGAAGCAGGAAGTTATCGGTATCGTATCGGTCTTGAGAAGCAGGAAGTTATCGGTATCGGTATCGGTCTTGAGAAGCAGGAAGTTATCGGTATCGTATCGGTCTTGAGAAGCAGGAAGTTATCGGTATCGGTCTTGAGAAGCAGGAAGTTATCGGTATCGGTCTTGAGAAGCAGGAAGTTATCGGTATCGGTATCGGTCTTGAGAAGCAGGAAGTTATCGGTATCGGTCTTGAGAAGCAGGAAGTTATCGGTATCGTATCGGTCTTGAGAAACAGGAAGTTATCGGTATCGGTCTTGAGAAGCAGGAAGTTATCGGTATCGGTATCGGTCTTGAGAAGCAGGAAGTTATCGGTATCGTATCGGTCTTGAGAAGCAGGAAGTTATCGGTATCGTATCGGTCTTGAGAAGCAGGAAGTTATCGGTATCGTATCGGTCTTGAGAAGCAGGAAGTTATCGGTATCGTATCGGTCTTGAGAAGCAGGAAGTTATCGGTATCGTATCGGTCTTGAGAAGCAGGAAGTTATCGGTATCGGTCTTGAGAAGCAGGAAGTTATCGGTATCGTATCGGTCTTGAGAAGCAGGAAGTTATCGGGGTATCGGTATCGGTCTTGAGAAGCAGGAAGTTATCGGGTATCGGTATCGGTCTTGAGAAGCAGGAAGTTATCGGTATCGTATCGGTCTTGAGAAGCAGGAAGTTATCGGTATCGTATCGGTCTTGAGAAGCAGGAAGTTATCGGTATCGTATCGGTCTTGAGAAGCAGGAAGTTATCTGTATCGGTATCGGTCTTGAGAAGCAGGAAGTTATCGGTATCGTATCGGTCTTGAGAAGCAGGAAGTTATCGGTATCGTATCGGTCTTGAGAAGCAGGAAGTTATCGGTATCGTATCGGTCTTGAGAAGCAGGAAGTTATCTGTATCGGTATCGGTCTTGAGAAGCAGGAAGTTATCGGTATCGGTTTCAAAAAAACCAATATCGTGCATCCCGAGCCGTTAGCATTAGTTAATTCTCACGTAGTAACGATATGCAACCTGCTGTACTTGTTATGAATACTTTCAAGCCAAACAGGATTACGACCCGAACAAGCTCCGTTTGCTTTTGACTGCAAATAAAGGCATCGGGCGTTTCCACTTATCGTAAAGGTCTCGTGTCGTGCTGTTCGGTTCTGACCCGTCCCCGTGTGTGATGAAGGGGTTTCTGCATGTCGCGGTCTGCAGAGCCTCAACCCCTCAGAGTGCGCCCTGCAGCGAGTAGAGCTCTGACTCACAGAAGACCCGTCTCTGCCCCCGAACGCCTCGTTGGACGTTTCTCTTTTTCCATTTGTTTCTTCCGGGAACCAAAACTCTACAAGTCAAAGTCCTGCGGTTCAAAATCTGACAACACAAAATAATTGGCAGCAAAATACATTTAAAGGGTCCATCTTTGGTCTCGGTCTGTCTCGGTTTGTCTCGGTCTGTCTCGATATGTCTCGGTTTGTCTCGGTCTGTCTCATTTTGTCTCAATTTGTCTCAGTTTGTCCCGGTTTGTCTCGGTTTGTCCCGGTTTGTTTCGGTTTGTCCCGGTTTGTCTCGGTTTGTCTCAGTTTGTCTCGGTCTGTCCCGGTTTGTCTCGGTGTGTCCCGGTTTGTCTCAGTTTGTCCCAGTTCGTCCCAGTTCGTCTCAGTTATCGGTATCGGTCTTGAGAAGCAGGAAGTTATCGGTATCGTATCGGTCTTGAGAAGCAGGAAGTTATCGGTATCGGTATCGGTCTTGAGAAGCAGGATGTTATCGGTATCGGTATCGGTCTTGAGAAGCAGGAAGTTATCGGTATCGTATCGGTCTTGAGAAGCAGGAAGTTATCGGTATCGGTCTTGAGAAGCAGGGAGTTATCGGTATCGTATCGGTCTTGAGAAGCAGGAAGTTATCGGTATCGTATCGGTCTTGAGAAGCAGGAAGTTATCGGTATCGTATCGGTCTTGAGAAGCAGGAAGTTATCGGTATCGGTCTTGAGAAGCAGGAAGTTATCGGTATCGTATCGGTCTTGAGAAGCAGGAAGTTATCGGTATCGTATCGGTCTTGAGAAGCAGGAAGTTATCGTATCGGTCTTGAGAAGCAGGAAGTTATCGGTATCGGTATCGGTCTTGAGAAGCAGGAAGTTATCGGTATCGTATCGGTCTTGAGAAGCAGGAAGTTATCGGTATCGGTCTTGAGAAGCAGGAAGTTATCGGTATCGGTATCGGTTTTGAGAAGCAGGAAGTTATCGGTATCGGTATTGGTCTTGAGAAGCAGGAAGTTATCGGTATCGTATCGGTCTTGAGAAGCAGGAAGTTATCGGGTATCGGTCTTGAGAAGCAGGAAGTTATCGGTATCGGTCTTGAGAAGCAGGAAGTTATCGGTATCGTATCGGTCTTGAGAAGCAGGAAGTTATCGGTATCGGTCTTGAGAAGCAGGAAGTTATCGGTATCGTATCGGTCTTGAGAAGCAGGAAGTTATCGGTATCGTATCGGTCTTGAGAAGCAGGAAGTTATCGGTATCGTATCGGTCTTGAGAAGCAGGAAGTTATCGGTATCGGTCTTGAGAAGCAGGAAGTTATCGGTATCGTATCGGTCTTGAGAAGCAGGAAGTTATCGGTATCGGTATCGGTCTTGAGAAGCAGGAAGTTATCGGTATCGTATCGGTCTTGAGAAGCAGGAAGTTATCGGGTATCGGTATCGGTCTTGAGAAGCAGGAAGTTATCGGTATCGGTCTTGAGAAGCAGGAAGTTATCGGTATCGGTATCGGTCTTGAGAAGCAGGAAGTTATCGGTATCGGTATCGGTCTTGAGAAGCAGGAAGTTATCGGTATCGTATCGGTCTTGAGAAGCAGGAAGTTATCGGTATCGTATCGGTCTTGAGAAGCAGGAAGTTATCGGGTATCGGTATCGGTCTTGAGAAGCAGGAAGTTATCGGTATCGTATCGGTCTTGAGAAGCAGGAAGTTATCGGTATCGGTCTTGAGAAGCAGGAAGTTATCGGTATCGGTATCGGTCTTGAGAAGCAGGAAGTTATCGGTATCGGTCTTGAGAAGCAGGAAGTTATCGGTATCGGTCTTGAGAAGCAGGAAGTTATCGGGTATCGGTATCGGTCTTGAGAAGCAGGAAGTTATCGGTATCGGTCTTGAGAAGCAGGAAGTTATCGGTATCGTATCGGTCTTGAGAAGCAGGAAGTTATCGGTATCGTATCGTTCTTGAGAAGCAGGAAGTTATCGGTATCTCGGTATCGGTCTTGAGAAGCAGGAAGTTATCGGTATCGGTTTCAAAAAACCAATATCGTGCATCCCGAGCCGTTAGCATTAGTTAATTCTCACGTAGTAACGATATGCAACCTGCTGTACTTGTTATGAATACTTTCAAGCCAAACAGGATTACGACCCGAACAAGCTCCGTTTGCTTTTGACTGCAAATAAAGGCATCGGGCGTTTCCATTTATCGTAAAGGTCTCGTGTCGTGCTGTTCGGGTTCTGACCCGTCCCCGTGTGTGATGAAGGGGTTTCTGCATGTCGCGGTCTGCAGAGCCTCAACCCCTCAGAGTGCGCCCTGCAGCGAGTAGAGCTCTGACTCACAGAAGACCCGTCTCTGCCCCCGAACGCCTCGTTGGACGTTTCTCTTTTTCCATTTGTTTCTTCCGGGAACCAAAACTCTACAAGTCAAAGTCCTGCGGTTCAAAATCTGACAACACAAAATAATTGGCAGCAAAATACATTTAAAGGGTCCATCTTTGGTCTCGGTCTGTCTCGGTTTGTCTCGGTCTGTCTCGATATGTCTCGGTTTGTCTCGGTCTGTCTCATTTTGTCTCAATTTGTCTCAGTTTGTCCCGGTTTGTCTCGGTTTGTCCCGGTTTGTTTCGGTTTGTCCCGGTTTGTCTCGGTTTGTCTCAGTTTGTCTCGGTCTGTCCCGGTTTGTCTCGGTGTGTCCCGGTTTGTCTCAGTTTGTCCCAGTTCGTCCCAGTTCGTCTCAGTTATCGGTTATCGGTCTTGAGAAGCAGGGAGTTATCGGTATCGTATCGGTCTTGAGAAGCAGGAAGTTATCGGTATCGTATCGGTCTTGAGAAGCAGGAAGTTATCGGTATCTCGGTATCGGTCTTGAGAAGCAGGAAGTTATCGGTATCGGTTTCAAAAAACCAATATCGTGCATCCCGAGCCGTTAGCATTAGTTAATTCTCACGTAGTAACGATATGCAACCTGCTGTACTTGTTATGAATACTTTCAAGCCAAACAGGATTACGACCCGAACAAGCTCCGTTTGCTTTTGACTGCAAATAAAGGCATCGGGCGTTTCCATTTATCGTAAAGGTCTCGTGTCGTGCTGTTCGGTTCTGACCCGTCCCCGTGTGTGATGAAGGGGTTTCTGCATGTCGCGGTCTGCAGAGCCTCAACCCCTCAGAGTGCGCCCTGCAGCGAGTAGAGCTCTGACTCACAGAAGACCCGTCTCTGCCCCCTGAACGCCTCGTTGGACGTTTCTCTTTTTCCATTTGTTTCTTCCGGGAACCAAAACTCTACAAGTCAAAGTCCTGCGGTTCAAAATCTGACAACACAAAATAATTGGCAGCAAAATACATTTAAAGGGTCCATCTTTGGTCTCGGTCTGTCTCGGTCTGTCTCGGTCTGTCTCGGTCTGTCTCGATATGTCTCGGTTTGTCTCGGTCTGTCTCATTTTGTCTCAATTTGTCTCAGTTTGTCCCGGTTTGTCTCGGTTTGTCCCGGTCTGTCCCGGTTTGTCTCGGTTTGTCTCAGTTTGTCTCGGTCTGTCCCGGTTTGTCTCGGTGTGTCCCGGTTTGTCTCAGTTTGTCCCAGTTCGTCCCAGTTCGTCTCAGTTTGTCCCAGTTTGTCTCAGTTTGTCCCAGTTTGTCTCAGTTTGTCCCAGTTTGTCTCAGTTTGTCTCAGTTTGTCCCAGTTTGTCTCAGTTTGTCCCAGTTTGTCTCGGCCTGTCTCGGTTTGTCTCGGTTGTGGGATCCCGTCTCTCTTGGGCCTCGGCTCCCTCCTGGGTCTCTAAACTCTCTCCTGGCCCGGAGGCTTGGCAGCGCTCACTGCTCCTAACTACTATAATACGGTTATGATGCATTTTGCATTCCTTCCAATCCCAGAGGAAATTCAATACGTCTATATCGTGTGTTTTAATCACGTTCTGCTTCCAAGGGAAGTAAAAGAGAAGACAAACAGCCACAGCCATAAAGAGGCTTTCTCAGATACACTTCACGTTCGTTTAAATACATCCCCCCTGATTGATAGAGCAAATCAAACAATCAAGCTGCTCGAGGAAACAAAGGGACATGGAGTGTTGCCCAGTCGACTGTATCCACTATACGGACTCCTCCTTTCTGTTCCCTCTGCAGGACAACACAACACTTTATTAGTCTGTTAACCTTTACAAAGACAACAAATCCACTCGCTATGTTCTTACCTTTCACAATAAAAGCCCTAAACATGTCAATATATTCCCTCCTCCTTCAGAAAAGGTAACATTCATATTCAGACAGAGAGTAAATAAGGATTATAAAAACAACATAGAGGGTCTGTATTCTGGACCCGGAAAGTTCTGGAAGTTAGAAAGACAACAAATCGAACTAATAATTAATACTTATTTTTCACAATAAAAGCCCTTTACATGTTATCATATGTCCATATATATAATATAAACTAACATATATTCACAATGTAGAGTAGATGAGGGTTTTGTCGACAACACAGAGGCTCTTTAGCCTGAAGCAAAACAGGAAACTTTATTAGTCTTTTGACCTTTACAAAGACAACAAATCCACTGCTTTCTCTTGTAACCTTTCACAATAAAAGCCCTAAACACATAATCATCTTCCCTCCTCTTTCAGAAAAGGTAACATTCATATTCAAACGGAGAGTAAATGAGGATCATAACAACACGTTGGCTCGTATTGTGAACAGAAAAATGTATTAGTCTGTTAACCTTTAGAAAGACAACAAATCCACTTCTTTCGCTTGTTACCTTTCACAATAAAAGCCCTAAACATATCAATATAGTCCCTCTTCTCCCTCTCTCTCTGCACACTCTTTTTTCCTATGATCTAATATGAAATCGAAACTCAAAGTACATGAGATCTATGACAACAACAGAGGCTCTGTATTATGAACCAAAAATGTATTACACAACGTGTTCAGTTCTTCCCTTTCACAATAAAAGCCTTAACTGTGTTAAAACTGAAACGTATCCGATGTAATCATATCATCCGTATACTCAAACCTGGAGGAGATTAAGATTATGAACAACAACACGGAGGCTCTGTGGTGTGAACAGGTAACTTTCCTTTTCTTTGTAATTTTCACAATAAAAGCCCTTAAAGTATAAACGGTGTTAACCTGAGGAAGCTCATCCCATATTATCTGTTCGAGTCGCTGAGGCTGTAAGACAGTTTAGACTTTCTCAAGATCCTCAAATGTACTCCCAAGTTTGTTTAAATGAATCCCTCTGTATGTCTAGTTCCCTCCTCTTCGTCATCCTCAAGGCCTGCAGCTCTGCACACCGCCCACTCGTCGTAAATCACTGCCCGGCTGCAATATACGGTCAATTTGTGGTTCCCATATGAGTTCTAACTCTCGCTGGGAAATGCTTTTATTCAGGTGTGCAGATGGAGAGGAAAAACGAGGCGGAGGGATATAAATAAAACCATGAATAGAGAGCGAACGTGTGTGAGAGGTCCAGGCGGCTCTCTCTCTCGCCCAATGATTGCTCTTTATTCCAGATGATGACCGTAATGAGGCCAGTTTGAGTTTCACGGGCTCTTCTCAGGACGTTGAAGAGACTGACAGCAGCTCGACGCGTCACACAGACCGGGTGTTTCTATCCCTTCGACTCGAGAGAAAGCAGCCGCAGAAAGTAGAGCGGCACACATGATGTTTCTCCATTAGAGCCCGTCTCATCACAACAAGGATCCTCAGAAGTTTTGACTCCAGCTCGAGCCGCTCGACGTCTTAATAACAGGGTTAGGGACATTTTTTCAATGTGAAAACGTAATATCAAGTATATTTGAGTACAAGATCTGAGCACTTCTACTTTTACTCAAGTACTAGATCTGAGTACTTCTACTTTTACTCAAGAACAAGATCTGAGTACTTCTACTTTTACTCAAGTACTAGATCTGAGTACTTCTACTTTTACTCAAGTACTAGATCTGAGTACTTCTACTTTTACTCAAGTACAAGATCCGAGTACTTCTACTTTTACACAAGTACAAGATCTGAGTACTTCTACTTTTACTCAAGTACTAGATCTGAGTACTTCTACTTTTACTCAAGTACTAGATCTGAGTACTTCTACTTTTACGCAAGTACATAAACCACTTTGTTCTTTTACGACAAGGCCCTATTTGACTGTAATCTGCTCGACGTTGGGTTCAAACAGCCTGAAGGCCTGCAGCCAGTAAACACAAGTCACAAGAAGCATAGAGCGCGTACTCATAACCCGACACACACACACACACACACACACACACACAGTTAATAACACACTCCGCCCTGCAGCTGCCCGGCCTCCTCCGGTTCATCTGAGGTAAAGATATGTTATATTATGCAACCAAGTATAGATTTTCCACCCTTGGCAGGAGGCCAGCTTCCTGCTCCGAAGAGCGAGCTCCAGCCCTTTGTTCCCCGCGGGGCGACAGATATTCCTTCTGCTGGACGGGGTGTCTGAATCAGACACAGGGAAGGTAAGAGGAAGAGGTGTAAGGAAACACAAGACAAGAGAAGGAGAGACGAGAAGGAGAGACGAGGAGCATTCAACACGTCTGAGAGTGAAAACTCCCCGTCGTTCCCCAGCTCTTGAAATCAGGTCACAAGTGCTTTCATTACTGTTTGACTCGCAGGTTCATAAGCCTCCGAGCGTCAACGTTCCTCCACCCGCCCCCGAGACAGGAAAATTGTTTCCCTCCAAACATTAACCCAATAAATGCCCAATAAACCCACAAGCACAACCTTGGAGCCACGTTCCCAGAAGAAGAGATCTCTCTTAACGCATGGATGTAATCATGGCTTGTAATCTTGGTGGGTTACTCTCTGTTTTCACCTCCTGCGCTGGAGCTCCGGATCCAGGCGGCATGAGGTAACGCGGCGCGATGATGAGAGAAAGCCTCGGGAAACTTGAGGTACAATCAACGAGCCAATCAATGCCTCTTTATCCCTCGCTTATTTAAAGGGAAGCCAAAGAAGCGGTGATGAGAAACGACCTCGTGGAGCGGCGTCACCGTGTGATGTCATCGATTAACGGCTGAAAGAAAACCGCCGCCATTTCCCAATTAACTTCGCCTGGTGAAGTCTTTGCTCATTTGTTCAGTCTGTGTCCAGGTTTGAGGCATGGAAGGGTAGAAAGTACCCATTTGTTTAAATACAAAATGCGATTGTCTTGTACGTATAAAAGGACATCAACCTAATCAACTGTTGCAACTGTAGGCTACTTCATTTTACGGCATGGCTAATCAGCTCAACTCACTTTGGTACCAAAAGACAAACAGACTTCCTTTTGTTTTCCACTGCAGACAATGTGTGTGGGACTGTTAGCTAATAGTCATAGCAATGCAGCGTAAAACTAACATCACCTTAAAACAGTTAGCTAACACTAAGAAATGGATGGCATTCAACGATATGTAAACCATTTGTCCATTCCTTTTGGCTAATAGTTACTTTCAGCTAACTTTTTAGCTAACTAAAAGAATGGTAGATGGTTGAAACAGTTAGCTTAAAATACGCTAAATGGTTAAACAGCTAGCTTAAATAAGGCTAATGGATAGATGGTTGAAACAGTTAGCTTAAAATACGCTAGTTAAACAGCTAGCTTAAATAGGCTAATGGATAGATGGTTGAAACAGTTAGCTTAAAATACGCTAAATGGTTAAACAGCTAGCTTAAATAAGGCTAATGGATAGATGGTTGAAACAGCTAGCTTAAAATACGCTAAATGGTTAAACAGCTAGCTTAAATAAGGCTAATGGATAGATGGTTGAAATAGTTAGCTTAAAACACGCTAAATGTTAAACAGCTAGCTAAATAAGGCTAATGGATAGATGGTTGAAACAGTTAGCTTAAAATACGCTCGTTAAACAGCTAGCTTAAATAAGGCTAATGGATAGATGGTTGAAACAGCTAGCTTAAAATACGCTAAATGGTTAAACAGCTAGCTTAAATAAGGCTAATGGATAGATGGTTGAAACAGTTAGCTTAAAATACGCTAAATGGTTAAACAGCTAGCTTAAATAAGGCTAATGGATAGATGGTTGAAACAGCTAGCATAAAATACGCTCGTTAAACAGCTAGCTTAAATAAGGCTAATGGATAGATGGTTGAAACAGCTAGCTTAAAATACGCTAGTTAAACAGCTAGCTTAAATAAGGCTAATGGATAGATGGTTGAAACAGCTAGCTTAAAATACGCTAAATGGTTAAACAGCTAGCTTAAATAAGGCTAATGGATAGATGGTTGAAACAGTTAGCTTAAAACACGCTAAATGGTTAAACAGCTAGCTTAAATAAGGCTAATGGATAGATGGTTGAAACAGCTAGCTTAAAATACGCTCGTTAAACAGCTAGCTTAAATAAGGCTAATGGATAGATGGTTGAAACAGTTAGCTTAAAATACGCTAGTTAAACAGCTAGCTTAAATAAGGCTAATGGATAGATGGTTGAAACAGTTAGCTTAAAATACGCTAGTTAAACAGCTAGCTTAAATAAGGCTAATGGATAGATGGTTGAAACAGCTAGCTTAAAATACGCTAGTTAAACAGCTAGCTTAAATAAGGCTAATGGATAAATGGTTGAAACAGTTAGCTTAAAATACGCTAGTTAAACAGCTAGCTTAAATAAGGCTAATGGATAGATGGTTGAAACAGCTAGCTTAAAATATGCTAGTTAAACAGCTAGCTTAAATAAGGCTAATGGATAGATGGTTGAAACAGTTAGCTTAAAATACGCTAGTTAAACAGCTAGCTTAAATAAGGCTAATGGATAGATGGTTGAAACAGCTAGCTTAAAATACGCTAGTTAAACAGCTAGCTTAAATAAGGCTAATGGATAGATGGTTGAAACAGCTAGCTTAAAATACGCTAAATGGTTAAACAGCTAGCTTAAATAAGGCTAATGGATAGATGGTTGAAACAGTTAGCTTAAAACACGCTAAATGGTTAAACAGCTAGCTTAAATAAGGCTAATGGATAGATGGTTGAAACAGCTAGCTTAAAATACGCTAAATGGCTAAACAGCTAGCTTAAATAAGGCTAATGGATAGATGGTTGAAACAGTTAGCTTAAAATACGCTCGTTAAACAGCTAGCTTAAATAAGGCTAATGGATAGATGGTTGAAACAGTTAGCTTAAAATACGCTAGTTAAACAGCTAGCTTAAATAAGGCTAATGGATAGATGGTTGAAACAGCTAGCTTAAAATACGCTAAATGGTTAAACAGCTAGCTTAAATAAGGCTAATGGATAGATGGTTGAAACAGCTAGCTTAAAATACACTAAATGGTTAAACAGCTAGCTTAAATAAGGCTAATGGATAGATGGTTGAAACAGTTAGCTTAAAACACGCTAAATGGTTAAACAGCTAGCTTAAATAAGGCTAATGGATAGATGGTTGAAACAGTTAGCTTAAAATACGCTCATTAAACAGCTAGCTTAAATAAGGCTAATGGATAGATGGTTGAAACAGTTAGCTTAAAATACGCTAAATGGTTAAACAGCTAGCTTAAATAAGGCTAATGGATAGATGGTTGAAACAGCTAGCTTAAAATACGCTAAATGGTTAAACAGCTAGCTTAAATAAGGCTAATGGATAGATGGTTGAAACAGTTAGCTTAAAATACGCTAAATGGTTAAACAGCTAGCTTAAATAAGGCTAATGGATAGATGGTTGAAACAGTTAGCTTAAAATACGCTCGTTAAACAGCTAGCTTAAATAAGGCTAATGGATAGATGGTTGAAACAGCTAGCTTAAAATACGCTAAATGGTTAAACAGCTAGCTTAAATAAGGCTAATGGATAGATGGTTGAAACAGCTAGCTTAAAATACGCTCGTTAAACAGCTAGCTTAAATAAGGCTAATGGATAGATGGTTGAAACAGCTAGCTTAAAATACGCTAGTTAAACAGCTAGCTTAAATAAGGCTAATGGATAGATGGTTGAAACAGCTAGCTTAAAATACGCTAAATGGTTAAACAGCTAGCTTAAATAAGGCTAATGGATAGATGGTTGAAACAGTTAGCTTAAAACACGCTAAATGGTTAAACAGCTAGCTTAAATAAGGCTAATGGATAGATGGTTGAAACAGCTAGCTTAAAATACGCTCGTTAAACAGCTAGCTTAAATAAGGCTAATGGATAGATGGTTGAAACAGTTAGCTTAAAATACGCTAGTTAAACAGCTAGCTTAAATAAGGCTAATGGATAGATGGTTGAAACAGTTAGCTTAAAATACGCTAGTTAAACAGCTAGCTTAAATAAGGCAAATGGATAGATGGTTGAAACAGCTAGCTTAAAATACGCTAGTTAAACAGCTAGCTTAAATAAGGCTAATGGATAGATGGTTGAAACAGTTAGCTTAAAATACGCTAAATGGTTAAACAGCTAGCTTAAATAAGGCTAATGAATAAATGGTTGAAACAGCTAGCTTAAAATACACTAAATGGTTAAACAGCTAGCTTAAATAAGGCTAATGGATAGATGGTTGAAACAGCTAGCTTAAAATACGCTAAATGGTTAAACAGCTAGCTTAAATAAGGCTAATGGATAGATGGTTGAAACAGCTAGCTTAAAATACGCTAAATGGTTAAACAGCTAGCTTAAATAAGGCTAATGGATAGATGGTTGAAACAGCTAGCTTAAAATACGCTAAATGGTTAAAAAGCTAGCTTAAATAAGGCTAATGGATAGATGGTTGAAACAATTGCTTAAAATACGCTAAATGGTTAAACAGCTAGCTTAAATAAGGCTAATGGATAGATGGTTGAAACAGCTAGCTTAAAATACGCTAAATGGTTAAACAGCTAGCTTAAATAAGGCTAATGGATAGATGGTTGAAACAGCTAGCTTAAAATACGCTAGTTAAACAGCTAGCTTAAATAAGGCTAATGGATAGATGGTTGAAACAGTTAGCTTAAAATACGCTAAATGGTTAAACAGCTAGCTTAAATAAGGCTAATGGATAGATGGTTGAAACAGCTAGCTTAAAATACGCTAAATGGTTAAACAGCTAGCTTAAATAAGGCTAATGGATAGATGGTTGAAACAGCTAGCTTAAAATACGCTAGTTAAACAGCTAGCTTAAATAAGGCTAATGGATAAATGGTTGAAACAGTTAGCTTAAAATACGCTAGTTAAACAGCTAGCTTAAATAAGGCTAATGGATAGATGGTTGAAACAGCTAGCTTAAAATAGCTAGTTAAACAGCTAGCTTAAATAAGGCTAATGGATAGATGGTTGAAACAGTTAGCTTAAAATACGCTAGTTAAACAGCTAGCTTAAATAAGGCTAATGGATAGATAGTTGAAACAGTTAGCTTAAAATACGCTAGTTAAACAGCTAGCTTAAATAAGGCTAATGGATAGATGGTTGAAACAGTTAGCTTAATGTACAACCCAGTCTCACGGCATTTCGTGTTATAGTCACGAAATTAATGTAATCTATTGATTCGTGTTCACCAACACAATTTTCGCATTTTTTTCGTGTCACAAACAACGATTTTAAAAGCAATGTATTTCTATTGGTAGCATGTTTCGTGCCGGCACCACGTCTTTTTGTCCGGTCGGGTCTTGGAAGACCAGAAGCTGTGGGGTTCATAAAAACATTTTCTTACTCAATATCTTACCCTAACCCTTTTATTTTAAATTGTATAATGTCGGAGTTTTTTTGCCGCGAGGAAAAGAAATGGCTCAGAGCCTCAGAATACTGAAATCTGTATTTCTTTTAATGTTTTTTTCCTTCTAATTTGTTATTGTTTGCTGCAGACACGAAACATACTACCAATAGAAATGCATTGCTTTTAAAATCGTTCTGTGTGATATGAAAAAAATGGGGAAATCGTGTTGGTGAACATGAATCAATAGATTAATTTCGTGACTATAACACGAAATGCCGTGAGACTGGATTGTAATGAATACATGTTAGGAACGGTTAGCTAAAATTAGACCAATGGATACATGATTAAAACAGTTAACTAAAAGGTTCAAGGTTCAACTAACATAGCTACAGAGTAATTATGTCATTGAAAATCTTAGGTCACACGCAAGCAACAATATTAAAACAATTAAAAAAAAGTAGGCTAAATGTATGAAACCGCTAAATGTAGACATGTATACAAGGTTGACACTGTTAGCTTAAAGTAGGCTACATCATGAGATTGTTGACTAAAAGAAATAGATAACTCTTAAACCAAACTATTGAGCTGTTTGTACTGACTGTCGAAAAGGAGCTGAAACGTTCTTCTCAGATTACAGAACAATTGTAATCTGTCTCGAAATGTCTTAACTAATGCAAGCAACTCAGGCAACAATACTATTTCCATTGAAGGTCTTGATTGAAGACGTAGTATATCGCTTAAAGTAGTGTGGTTAAATAGTTAGCTTCTTCATCAAAGCAGACAAACATCGAGCAGAAGTTATCATATTCACTTTAGTTCTGTAGAGGAAACTTCAGGCATAACAAGTGTTGGAAAGCACCGTCCCATAATATGACACGAACACACACTCTCCTGCTGTCATGCACTAGGTTGATTAGTTCAATCTGAAAGAATGCACACCTGTGTTTTATGTGATTAATATGTGCAGCTGTGTTCTGCAGGAAGCCCCACAGAATATAGCTCGGCTTCAAACAGACTCGATGTCGGAGGATTTTTTCTTCATTCTCCCTTATTATATTTATTGCACAACATTATATTTGTTACTGGAAATGTGTAGTTCCACATGTACATTGTCCTCATGTATATATATGTTCTTAACGCTATTTTATTTCTATTTCAGAAATATTTTCGACTGTTTATTTCTAGTGTCTTAATTTCTCTTATGGTATTTCTTTGAGTCAATTAAAGCAACTTGGCTTGAAACTATCAACCTGTAATATTGGAGTAATACATACTGATATACATTTCCAATTTTTTCCAGAAAGAATTATCAATAATCTTGTTAATAAATCTTAAAACCACAACCTCCGTACAGTTGCATATTGAACGGCGATTGGCTCCTAGACGACATGTGGTGTCACAAAATCCTTGTTGTGTCTAAAATGAGATTTAAAATAAGCGTTGAAGAAACTTTTTACCTGCAACACTTCCTAATGTTTCTCCTTCAGTTTCACTTTGCAGAATGATATGCAGACTT
Organism: Champsocephalus esox; assembly: GCA_036324585.1. Classification (NCBI taxonomy): domain Eukaryota; kingdom Metazoa; phylum Chordata; class Actinopteri; order Perciformes; family Channichthyidae; genus Champsocephalus; species Champsocephalus esox. Next base: position 36,937,254 of record CM070491.1, on the reverse strand, counting down.
GCTTATTTTCTGATCTTTACGTGTGAACTCATGGTCGCAAAAATGTATATAAGAGGCCGTTATTTCCTTTCTAAGACCAGTAGATTCTACTATCTTGCCTTTTTTTTATGCAATGCAAAAATGTCCCAAATTGGGATCAATAAACTACCTATCCATCCATATATCTATCCATCCATCCATCCATCCATCTATCCATCCATCCATCCATCCATCCATCCATCCATCCAATATCTATCCATCCATCCATCCATCCATCCATCCATCCATCTATCTATCCATCCATCCATCTATCCATCCATCTATCCATCCATCCATCTATCATCCATCATCCATCAATCATCCATCTATCCATCCATCTATCTATCCATCAATCATCTATCATTATCTATCCATCAACATCCATCATCTATCATCATCTATCTATCCATCATCCATCCATCTATCATCATCATCCATCTATCCATCCATCTATCCATCCATCATCTATCATCATCCACATCCATCTATCCATCTATCATCTATCCATCCATCTATCCATCTATCCATCTATCATCCATCTCCATCTATCTACTTCCATCCATCTATCTATCCATCTATCCATCATCCATCTATCCATCCATCCATCTATCTATCTATCTATCCATCCATCCATCTATCTATCCATCAATCCATCAATCCATCCATCTATCCATCCATCTATCTATCCATCAATCCATCTATCTATCTATCTATCCATCAATCCATCTATCCATCTATCTATCTATCCATCCATCTATCTATCCATCTATCCATCACTATCCATCATCATCTATCTATCATCCATCTATCTATCATCCATCCATCTATCCATCTATCATCCATCCATCTATCTATCCATCCATCCATCTATCTATCTATCTATCCATCAATCCATCTATCCATCTATCTATCTATCTATCCATCCATCTATCTATCCATCTATCCATCAATCCATCTATCCATCCATCCATCTATCTATCTATCCATCCATCTATCTATCTATCCATCCATCTATCTATCCATCTATCCATCAATCTATCTATCTATCCATCCATCTATCTATCCATCTATCCATCCATAGTGTTTGTGAGAAAACCTGCATCTGCTTCTCTTTGGAAAGTGAGTGCTTGTTGATGGAAACAAGTTAGCGAGGAGTGAGTGAAGCTCAGATTTCATCCAGATTTCATACAGTCTACGGTATATATTTAGCCAGATGTAGGTCAGACAGCCAAACAACGTGCCCACATCGCGGTGACCTTGAGTGGGCCGTCAACGATCCGCAACAACTCGTCTATTCCTGCTGACCTGTGGCCGATCAACAACGGCCGAGTTCCTCTGCGTGGAAAAAACTAAAGAAATCTGAGAAATGTAATATCATGCCGCTTGTATCTTCTTACGGAAATGTAACTGGTTCATTAAAAGGAAAGAAAACAGAGAATGAATGACTGAGCGTCGCTCCGTGTGTTGATACTGGCATTAGCTCAAATCTATTCAACGAGAGAACAAAGCACACTCAGACATTTCTAAGTCTGTCTTCTGCAGCGCTAGACGTGGAACAAAACTAGATCAACACTGAAATGCACCGCAATTATTCATTTTACAACCTCCGGCGACACGACTTTATTCACTGAAACGCCTTAGAGCAGGGTGTCGAACTAAATGTATTCGCGGGCCACATCACAATTATGGTTGCACTCAAAGGGCCGGTTGTGACTTTAGGACTATAGAAATATATAATATATATAAAATAATGTATTATAATACATCATTTCCTGTCCATTGAATTATTATCGGATAGGGTAATAACTGAAATCAGAAGTCTAGGGCGAATAATTGTAAGTCTCTTCAGTGAGCATGTCACAAAACAAGATGCATTGTGGGACATGTAGGCTACTTTATGGGCACGTAAAGTGGCATGTAACCATGGCATGTAACCATATAATTACCCGACCACGGATAAGCGGGAGAAGATGGATGGATGGTAACCATATAATAAACGTATTATATTCTTTGCATGCGGGCCACATTAAATGAAGTCGCGGGCCGGATTTGGCCCCCGGGCCTTGCGTTTGACACCCCTGCCCTATAGCAACGACAATAACAATCTACTGGTCTTAGAAAGGAAATAACGGCCTCTTATATTCATTTTGCCACCATGAGTTCACATGTAAAGGTCAGAAAATAAGCAGGTCTGCATATCATTCTGCAAAGTGAAACTGAAGGAGAAACATTAGGAAGTGTTGCAGGTAAAAAGTTTCTTCAACACAACAAGGATATCATCGTTCAATATGTAACTTTACGAGAGGAGGTGATTTTAAGATTTATTAATAAGATTATTGATTATTTGTGTAGATCTAGTGGAGTTGCAGGATATGGATCGCTGACCGATTGGAAATGTATAGTAGTATACACTGGTACAGACTGCTATGAAAATGATGGGGGTTAAAAAACCCATCTCTCCAAAACAGATACGAGCAGTCCGTTATCCGACAAACAAAATGGAGTCTGATCCCACCCAGGACTCCAGCTCCTCCCTTCTGGTGGTCCCAAGAGCAGGCTGAACCCTATAAGCACGCATTCCTACCTGTCCATTAAGCTTCTTAACGTTCACATGAAATGAAATGTAGTCAAATGTACTGTCTAAATGTTGGCCATGAGGGTCGTGCATTGTAAGTATGTGCGTCTTGTGTTGGTTCTAACGGGGTATGACTGATGATATGTGTATGTCTCTTAATGTCCACTATGTGTGTATATGTACATGTATGCGGAACTGCAGGACGGGGTCCAGAACAAATGTCCTTACGGGGACAATCAAGGATATCGTATCGTATGTATTACTCCAATCTTATAAGGGGACAGTGTCAAGCCAAGAAGCTCGAATTGACATACCAGAAATACCATATTGTGCATCCGTTAAACAAAACAGATGTTATTAAGCCTGCAACTAACGGCTACTTAAATTAATCTGATTATTATCTTGTCCTTTGCTCTATGAAATGTCAAAAAGTAGTTATAGTAAGTAGAAGGCATTGTCTTTAAACCTCTTGAATTGTCAGATTGACATTCACAAAAGCTTCACATTAGGGAGCGGGAAACGGCACTTTCCACCACGCTTTGCATGAACATATTTTCCCATTTGGTAATTATCATTTAAATAAGAGTATTTGTTCACGTCTCTGAACTCTGGAGGGGGTTTTTAAGCTCCTACTAAAGAGTTATCAGACGGTTTGCCCTTGAGGTAGCCAAGTGTCAGAGAAAGTGACTTATTGCTGATTCTCCGGCTGATAAACAATCCATCAAACCAACTGAAGCCAAGGAGGAGACACACACACACACACACACACACACACAAACACCACTTGTGTGTAACCACAAACACCTTAGCTTCAATCGCCCGTCTCAACGCTCCCAATGCCGAGGCAGAGAACACAATGTTCTGATGACGGCACTCGCGAATATTCACCGATGCGTTTCATGCGTTGTTTTACTAAAGGAACACACATCCACACCCACACCCACACCCACACACCCACACACACACACATACCCTCATCCCTTTTTCTCATATGGTACACTAAGTATTTTGTGTTCCTCTGTATATTCTAGCTCAATTATGTAATTTAGCACCAATGTGTGTGTGTGTGTTCAGTAGCCATGGCAACTGTACAACATATCGGCGACCACAGAACCGCAGCGAGGCCGCGGGCAGCGCCGGGTTGTGCCAACGACTAATCCATGCCAGAGGTGACATGACACACACATGCAGATCACACACACACACACACACACACACACACACACTGAAACACACACACACACTGGATGTCCTCCCGTTCTTGTTGGCGGGAGCCTCCCGTGGCACCGGCAGCAGGAATCCATTCTCCACGGATGCTGGGACAGCTGTGCAGATTCTGCCTCTCTCTCTGCATGCGGCGCGAGATAAAAACTACATGCTACTTAATTTAAAATCTATACCGCCGGCTGCCAACACGCAGCTCATCTCGTCTTTGTGTTTCGCCACCGAAGAGAGCTCGGAAATGTCTCTTTGCAAAAAAAGGAAATGCTGTAAATTCGCTCCTGCTGACGCACGATGGCCCCCCAGTCAACAGCTGATAATAAAACGCAGATAATTTATATCGCTGACAAAGACGTTCATCACAGAGACGCCTCTTGCTGTGAATGCAAATATCGTACCCGTTTTAAAGCTTCGAGGAGAAAAAGCTCACATTTGAGGCTCTGGGTTCTTAGCAGGGCTAGCTTGTCGTTTCAAGTGGCCAACGAGAGGAGGGCAGACACACACACAATGCCACTACTACCGCACAATATCCACATTCCTGCAACTATAGGGGCCTCTCATCAATACACACAGTTAGCGCCCATTAGCGTTAGCATTTCATCGTTCAGAACGTGGTTAAAAACCAGTTGCCATATTATTCGAGGTCTTGTTCTCGTGAAACCAAACTGACCGGGTAATTAAACCGGTGAAAACAAAGAATCAAGTAGATTCACACTAAAAACACAGTTTCTTGGACACAAGAAAAAAGCCGCTGCAAGCTAACCGCTAACCGCTAACGCTTGCATAGCTCGTTTCTATAAACCCTTAAATGCCGATGTGTTAAATCCTTCATTCGGGTAAAATAAATAGTTAAAAACGACAATAAAGTTCCAAGAATCAAGAACTTAAAAAGGCAAAAATTGATAAAAAGTCAACAATGAAAGCTTTTGGCAACAACAAAAAGAACGATGACGGACTCAAAGAAGTCGCCGAATAAATAAAACATTGGAAAAAATGACAGATTTCTCTGTGTTTTAAAAGGGTTGGAACATTTGGGTTAATGTAAGTTCCCTAACCCTAACAAAATTAAAAACAATGGTATCGTTGTTTTTAGACATTTTAACGCGGAAATGTTGCCTTAAAATGTTGCCATGAGTGTTTTTTAACGATGTCCGTTTTCGCGGTGGATGGGCCGGTGGCTGGGCGTGGAGGGCCGGTGGATGGGCCGGTGGCTGGGCCGGTGGATGGGCCGGTGGATGGGCCGGTGGATCGGCCGGTGGATGGGCCGGTGGCTGGGCCGGTGGATGGGCCGGTGGCTGGGCCGGTGGATGGGCCGGTGGATCGGCCTGCAACTGGCTCCGTGATTGGATGAATTAGTAAAAAGGAACACGGTGTCCCCGGCTAACGTCTGGCATCGTGACCTGCTGCTGATCGGGGGGGGACTCCTCCGGTTTCACCCCCCGACTCCCTTTCTTACACACTCAGTTACAACAAGGAACAATGGATCTGCCTATACCTGTCAATCAAGAGCACGATGACTTCATGTCCCTGTGTGCCGTCCAGAAGCAGAGTGGCTGTGATCCACAAACCCCTTTTGGCCGTGTGAGACGTGTTCAAAGCCCACATCTTCCGCTGAGAAATGTTTCTGCCCTTTCGTTTAGCACGAAACTGCGGCTTGAGAGCGATTCGGTTACAGGACAAAGGTGAGGCACGGCCGCCTGGAAATTGGCTTCCAGCGATAACCAGTGCCGGGCCGAATTGGCATGAAGACAGGAAACGGGTTTTCGGGGCATGTTTGCACGGCCTGTGTGCGAACGCATTCATGTCTACGTGTCTTTTATTGTGAAAAATCCAACATTTTCTGTTTGTTCAGACTGTGGTTCCATCAGATTCTAATCCTCGGAGCAGCTGTCTCTACTCACTTTGCAGGAAGAGAAGAAGAGGGGAGCTGGGAGGGGGTCCGAATAAATGTAAAGTTAATGCCTCAAAGTCCCGATATTGATGACTTTCATTAAATGGGATTTCCATGTTAAAACAAACTCGCTCATGCTTTGATATTTTCTCTGAAAACACAGCGCTCCGATAGCGGCTGATAACGCTCGGCGGTGACGTCAGGACAAATATAATACATCCTCTCGGAGAAACACCCGGAGCCGATAAAGAAAGGCTGCAGACGGAAAGAGAAAAAGGCGCTGACCTCGAGGCTGAGGTGACTCCTGACGGGAAAATGTAAAATTATAAAAAAGTCAAAACAACTGGTAACTGTTATTTCAAAATGGATGTTTTTAGTGACGGTAAATTCAAATCCCACATTAAATATAGCTTGTAACAGAATATGTCTTTCTCTGTTCCAGATATGCACACATTAAAACGAGGGCTGTAATCGCCAACGAAAACACACACACACACACACACACAACTTTTCATAGAGTGTGAAGAAAGTTACACGGACCTGTAAAACCTCCAGCTGCACATTTTCTGGAATATAGAAACTACGGAAGAGGATGAGGGCCAAACGGGACATGTGTTTGAGATCTGACCAGAAGAGAGTTCTGGGTTTTAAGAAAAAGTCTAAATACTGAGATGTAAAATAACTCTCTGTTTTAAATCACAGAATTCTAAGGGGAACAATAATTTTAACTTTTCTCCACATTTTGACTTTTTCTCAAAACTCAGATTTTTCTCCACATTTTTACTTTTCCTTAAAATGTTTCTCTAAATGTTGACTTTTGGGTTTTTTCAGAATTTCAACTTTTTCACAAAATTCATATTTTTCCTCACAATTTAGAATTTTTCACAAAATGTTGACTTTTCTTTTGGACTTTTTTTTCACAATTTTGACTTTTTCTGAATCTTGACTTTGTCTTCGTGTACAGATTTTCTTTTAAGAATCACGCCTTTTTTCCAAAAATGTTTACTTTTTCTTATAATTCCGATTCATTCTTAACATTTTCCCTTTTTTTATTTCGGACTTTTTCTCACAATTCAAATGTCTTTTGTTGAAATGTTGACTTTTCTCAAAAAACGTTTGATCAGATCTCAAACATATTTCCCCACGTGGCCCTCATCCTCTCCCGTCAGAAACACAGACACCTAATGCTTGATAAAGAGGGACTAAATGGGACTTACCACTAAGGCATTGTTTAGAAGGTGAGTAGGGTAATACTTTAGTTGAGAGGGTAAAAGGCGAGGAGCAGGTTCAGGTCCAGCAGCACAGGGGGAGAGGGAAGGAATCAGTTAACAACATCTGAGATTTACACATCTGACAATTCTAAAAATACAATCAAAATGTTTTAAAAGGTGGCAGATCGGTGCTGGGGAAGCAACAAAAAAAAATGAAATTAATGGCAGGAAATTGGCTCCATTTGAAAATAAGAATGAATGGGAAATTATGAATTATGAGACAGGGCAGCAAAACATCTCGACACAACTGTAAGAAGATATATTACATTAAAAGTCCTAATATAGATGGGATTTTGTATCTCTAAATTAGATCAGCACACACACACACACACCACACACACACACACACACGCACACACACGCCCACACGCAGCGTTCTCCAGCCGCTCCTTCTGCTTTTCTTTTTTTTTAAATCACAGTTAATAATTCATTCAAATGTTTACGAGTGCTGCCGCTTCCGAGGTCCAAGCTCCGATCTTAATTATTAACAGCAATTGAATAAACAAAATGTGCCTCTCCGTCTGCAAGGGACTGCTGTGAGTGTGTGCGTGTGTGTGTGTGCGTGTGTGTGCGTGTGTGAAGTTGTGTCTTCGGTGCACATAAGGTAGAGAAGCACAACGGGGTAAACAGAGACTGATGGCACGCCGCGAGTTAGCATCATGTGCAGCACGCGCACTGCATTACGCTGCGCGAGCTTCTGTCGTCCATTAGTTTTAATTGAGGGGATATTTACGTAGTTAAATAAAAGCTCCTTTTGTTCCGGGATTATCTGCTGCGAAAGGATTTGTTATCAATTACAGATAAAGTCATCATCTCCAAAGGCGGGATCTCACACACACATTCTTGTTTACAGGCACATCTGGGCTTCTACTTCCCGCTGTTTCTAAGTCACATCGTGGCCTTAAGTCCACACACTTAGTGCCCGTTACAGCGTCTCCTCCCCCTCTCTGTTTGGAAATGAAAGGACGTCGAACACACACACATTCTCCCTTACAGGCGGCGCCACACATCGTGCTTCTATTCTCAGCAGGTTCCACGTTAAAGTCGAGGTCTCAAGTCCACCGCGCTCGTATCGAATTATAGTTCCTCCAATAACGTGAGGAATTAACGGCGTTTAATAATCATCTCCAAAGACTGAGGAGAAGGGACCACACACACACACACACACACACACTCTCCTTTATAAGCAACACTGGACATCTGTGTTTCTATTATCGCCCGGTTTTAAGTCCTATTTAAGGCTTTAAGTCAGCACACTTAGTGCCGTATCAATAAAGGGAAGAGTAAAGGAATAAGATAAGGGGTGTCCCCCTCTCTGCATGCTTGGAAGGACGTCAAACACATATTCTCCCTTACAGGCAACGCCACACATCGTGCTTCTATTCTCTGCAGGTTCCACGTTAAAGTCGAGGTCTCAAGTCCACCGCGCTCGTATCGAATTATAGTTCCTCCAATAACGTGAGGAATTAACGGCGTTTAATAATCCTCAGGAAACTGAGGCGAAGTGACCACACACACACACACACACACACACATGCTGTCCTTTAATGCATCTGTGCTTGTATTTTCTGCCGGTCTCAAGTCAGCACACTTCCTATCCATAAAGTGAAGAATAAAGGAATCCGATGAGATGTGTCCTCTCTCCGCATGCTTGTTTGGAAGGACGTAACACACGTGTTCTCCCTTACAGGCCACGCTGCACATCGTGCCTCTACTCTCTGCCGTCTTCAAGTCAACCCTCGTCAGCACTTAGTACCCGACAATAGTCTCTTCTATAAAGCGAATAATAAATCCCCTCACACGTTTCTTCCGGACTGTTTGTGAATGCCACGAGGGGGAAACCCAGTATCATAAACACATTCTTATTTCACATCTGTGCTTCTACTTGCTGCTGGCTTTAAGTCCGTCTCAAGGTCTTAAGTCAACACACTTGGCATCCTCTAAACACTTTGCGAGTAATTTATTTGAAACAAAACGTCTCTAAAGGATGCGAGACACACACTGAGAGGCCTCGCCGCACGTCTGTGGTTCTGTTTGCTGCCGTTGGGTTTCAAGTCGGCACACTCGATCGTTTCGACACTAAAGGGAAGAGTTAAGGGAATCTGATCATCTCGTGTCGTCTCTAAGGGCTTTGTTAGAGGACGCAGAGACACAGTGAAACGCACATCTCTGCTCCCGTCTGCAGTTGATAAGTTCATCTCTCGGTCTTAACCCGGCCGTCGTTACGCCCTGTAATTATGTCTTCAATAAAGTGAGGAAATAAAGGAACGTATTGACCCTCCGCTCCTCTGCCCTCTTTTCTGAAAGCCTGTCTGGAAACGCAAAGACACGAAACCCATATTCTCCTGTCCAGGCCGCGCTGCTGCTGCTTCCATCGTCTTTACCTTACCCCAGGCTTAAAGTCAACACACTTAGTGCGCCCTTTAATAGATGCTCCAATAAAGTGAAGAATTACGGGAGAACAATAAATCTCCCGGTGTCAGCGGGAGGACCGCGGGAAAGCAGACGGGAGCCGAGAACACGGGCACAGAGGAAAAGGGTTTTAATAAAACCTGAGTTACACGTCAACAGAGGCCTGAGGGCCGGCGAGGGGACACAGAGGACGGGGACACAGAGGACGGGGACACAGAGGACGGGGACACAGAGGACGGATCCACAGGCTCAGGGGAAACGGGCTTTGTGTGCCGAACAGAAGGCATGATGGGACATCTGTAGCACTTATTAAAAGTAAGGTTCATAACGTGTGAGAAAGGCGTTATATTCTGAAACAAAGAAAAGCTGAGCGGAAAGTTCTGGAAGCGGCCCGGCAGGTTCTTCTCTCACACTGCGGTGTCGAAATGTTATTATAATGATACAAATATAGGTTTTAAAAGCAGGTCAAACATAAAGCAAGATATATTCAAACATGTTTTACAGAAGCAGGAGTATAGCCCCCCTGAAGTACACGGAGGACAGGCTGGTTTCAGACTGTCCTCCACAGCCGCAACGAGAGCACGGTTCTGGAGCTATGGCTCAAGACTAAGCAGTTTTACGCAAGATAAGTCCTCTGTGAAGGAGGTTTAAATGTGAAAGAAGCTGGTGGTAATCTTGGAATAAATAGACAGAAATATAAACATGTCAAATCAACCTGAAAGACGTGATGCATTCAAGTGCAACAACATTCAACAAAGATACAGCTACAAAAACTCAAACTGGTGTAAAATGTGGGGGAATGGCAGAACGTTCCTCCACAGGTTCCACAAAGAAGAGCATGTGTTAAATGCGATGCAGGTGCAGCCATCTCCGGCCACGTACATGGCCCTTTTCTAACGGAACGAGGTGCATGAGAGAGGCAGCACTGCCAGACGTAAGAGGAGCACAGAGAGAGAGAAATAAAGAAATGTAAAATCAACCTGAAAGACGTGTTGCATTCAAGTGCTAAAATGTGTAACAAAGCTCCAGATAAAAACAGCCGATGCAGAGTTTATGATCACACACACACACACACACACACACACACACACACACACCCTCCAACACACACACACACTCCAAAGTCATTTTTTGAAATAACTGGAAGCACTTTTTGATATAAATTATAAATTGCAAAAAGAGGTGCGGGTGAGCGGAGGCATGTTGCACGGTGTGTTCACGTGCAGCTGATTCCGTAAGAATAACAAGACAGAAATATAAAAATACACGTGTTGCATTCAAGTGCAAAAACTTACAACAACGATAAAAATCAGCAGATGCAGAGTTCATAATCACACACTAACACACGCACGCACGCGCACACACACACACACACACACACAGTCTCTCAGCTCCACATGAAGCCTCTGAAGGCGGCTCCTCTCCCCGGGAAAACACTCCTGCAGCCCGGCCGAACTTTCCCAAAACCTCCGCTGCACATTCTGTCTCCCCCCCCTCCTCTTCCTCCCACACCGCCTCCCCCTCCTCTTCCTCCTTTTTTATATGAAATACATTTCGGGAGAAGCGCCATTTTCTCTCCAAAAAGCCCCCATGTGCGCACCGGAAAAGTTGCAGAGACGCTCGGAGGAGAAGTTGGAGTAAAGACGCAGCAGCGAAACATGCAGAAACACGCGAAGAGCCCCCCGCCAGACAGACGAGCCCCCCGCCAGACGAGCCCCCCCAACAAGGAAAGAAGAGTTTACCTGCGTCAGGCAGTACGGGGAGTACATGGCTATTTGTGGAAATGTGAGAGCTTATTATCGGATGGAAGCTGCTGCTGCTGCGCTCTCCGGGCCTCGCTCCATGCTGCTGAAACCCCGCCTAGAAAGTGAAAGCTTGCACAAAGTTCCAGGGAAGCTGTATCTCCCTCCCCTCGCGCTGCTCGGGAGGGCGCTCTGCGATCTCGCGCTCCTCTTTCCAACGACTTCTGCGAAAAGGCGGCATTTCATTTTTACGCGCATTTATTCAGAAGGCGTGTGACTTTCAAATTCATATTTAGAGAGGAGGGTAGAAGTACTCAGGTCTGTACTTGAGTCAAAGTAGAAGTACTCAGGTCTGTACTTGAGTCAAAGTAGAAGTACTCAGGTCTGTACTTGAGTCAAAGTAGAAGTACTCAGGTCTGTACTTGAGTCAAAGTAGAAGTACTCAGGTCTGTACTTGAGTCAAAGTAGAAGTACTCAGGTCTGTACTTGAGTCAAAGTAGAAGTACTCAGATCTGTACTCGAGCAAAAGTAGAAGTACTCAGATCTTGTTCTTGAGTAGAAGTACTCAGATCTGTACTTGAGTAAAAGTAGAAGTACTCAGATCTTGTATTTGAGTATGAGTAAAAGTACTCAGATCTGTACTTGAGTAAAAGTAGAAGTACTCAGATCTGTACTGAGTAAAAGTAGAAGTACTCAGATCTGTACTCGAGTAAAAGTAGAAGTACTCAGATCTGTACTTGAGTCAAAGTAGAAGTACTCAGATCTGTACTTGAGTAAAAGTAGAAGTACTCAGATCTTGTATTTGAGAAGTACTCAGATCTTGTATTTGAGTAAAAGTACTCAGATCTGTACTTGAGTCAAAGTAGAAGTACTCAGATCTGTACTCGAGTAAAAGTAGAAGTATTCAGATCTGTACTTGAGTAAAAGTAGAAAGTACTCAGATCTGTACTTGAGTAAAAGTAGAAGTACTCAGATCTGTACTGAATAAAAGTAGAAGTACTCAGATCTGTACTCGAGTAAAAGTAGAAGTACTCAGATCTGTACTTGAGTAAAAGTAGAAGTACTCAGATCTGTACTGAGTAAAAGTAGAAGTACTCAGATCTGTACTCGAGTAAAAGTAGAAGTACTCAGATCTGTACTTGAGTCAAAGTAGAAGTACTCAGATCTGTACTCGAGTAAAAGTAGAAGTACTCAGATCTGTACTTGAGTAAAAGTAGAAGTACTCAGGTCTGTACTCGAGTAAAAGTAGAAGTACTCAGATCTTGTTCTTGAGTAGAAGTACTCAGATCTGTACTTGAGTAAAAGTAGAAGTACTCAGATCTTGTACTTGAGTAAAAGTACTCAGATCTTGTACTCGAGTAAAAGTAGAAGTACTCAGATCTGTACTTGAGTAAAAGTAGAAGTACTCAGGTCTGTACTCGAGTACAAGTAGAAGTACTCAGATCTTGTTCTTGAGTAGAAGTACTCAGATCTTGTATTTGAGTAAAAGTACTCAGATCTTGTACTTGAGTAAAAGTAGAAGTACTCAGATCTGTACTTGAGTAAAAGTAGAAGTACTCAGATCTTGTTCTTGAGTAAAAGTAGAAGTACTCAGATCGTGTACTTGAGTAAAAGTAGAAGTACTCAGATCTTGTACTTGAGTAAAAGTAGAAGTACCAGAGTGTAGGAATACTCTGTTACAGTAAAAGTATTCAAAATGTTCCTCAAGTGAAAGTAGAAAGTATTCTCATCTAAATATAGTAAAGACAGTGAAAGTAGTCGTTGTGCAGATTGGTCCATTTCAGAATAATATATATGATGTGTTTTATAAATGATTGATCATGAAAGTGTTCTCAGAGCTGGTGGAGGTGCAGCTAGTCTGAAGTACTTTGTAGACTGCAGGGTAGCTGGTGGAGGTGCAGCTAGTCTGAAGTACTTTGTAGACTGCAGGGTAGCTGGTGGAGGTGCAGCTAGTCTGAAGTACTTTGTAGACTGCAGGGTAGCTGGTGGAGGTGCAGCTAGTCTGAAGTACTTTGTAGACTGCAGGGTAGCTGGTGGAGGTGCAGCTAGTCTGAAGTACTTTGTAGACTGCAGGGTAGCTGGTGGAGGAGCAGCTAGTCTGAAGTACTTTGTAGACTGCAGGGTAGCTGGTGGAGGTGCAGCTAGTCTGAAGTACTTTGTAGACTGCAGGGTAGCTGGTGGAGGTGCAGCTAGTCTGAAGTACTTTGTAGACTGCAGGGTAGCTGGTGGAGGTGCAGCTAGTCTGAAGTACTTTGTAGACTGCAGGGTAGCTGGTGGAGGAGCAGCTAGTCTGAAGTACTTTGTAGACTGCAGGGTAGCTGGTGAAGGTGCAGCTAGTCTGAAGTACTTTGTAGACTGCAGGGTAGCTGGTGGAGGTGCAGCTAGTCTGAAGTACTTTGTAGACTGCAGGGTAGCTGGTGAGGTGCAGCTAGTCTGAAGTACTTTGTAGACTGCAGGGTAGCTGGTGGAGGTGCAGCTAGTCTGAAGTACTTTGTAGACTGCAGGGTAGCTGGTGAAGGTGCAGCTAGTCTGAAGTACTTTGTAGACTGCAGGGTAGCTGGTGGAGGTGCAGCTAGTCTGAAGTACTTTGTAGACTGCAGGGTAGCTGGTGAAGGTGCAGCTAGTCTGAAGTACTTTGTAGACTGCAGGGTAGCTGGTGGAGGTGCAGCTAGTCTGAAGTACTTTGTAGACTGCAGGGTAGCTGGTGAAGGTGCAGCTAGTCTGAAGTACTTTGTAGACTGCAGGGTAGCTGGTGGAGGAGCAGCTAGTCTGAAGTACTTTGTAGACTGCAGGGTAGCTGGTGGAGGTGCAGCTAGTCTGAAGTACTTTGTAGACTGCAGGGTAGCTGGTGGAGGTGCAGCTAGTCTGAAGTACTTTGTAGACTGCAGGGTAGCTGGTGAAGGAGCAGCTAGTCTGAAGTACTTTGTAGACTGCAGGGTAGCTGGTGGAGGTGCAGCTAGTCTGAAGTACTTTGTAGACTGCAGGGTAGCTGGTGGATTTACTCCAGGTGGAACTAAAGTCTGATTCAACACTTGGTTATATTTCACATCCTTCATCTGTGAAGTAACTGAAGGTATAATACATGTAGTGGAGTAGAAGCACACGCATAACCTTAAAAATACTCAATACCTCTAAATTGTACTTAGCCTAAGTACAGTACTTGAGTAAAAGTACTTTACACCACTGCCAATCTGCTACTAAATGGTATTACTGATGCGTTCACTGACCTGTCCGGACATGTCATGGAAGTGAAACTGATCAGGAAAGATGATGTTTCTAATATGTGCCGTTATAACACGTATAACAGCTGCGAGGCAAAAACAAATATATATAAGCTGATGTATAAAAAGTGAGATCTGCAAAACCGTCTGTTCTTCACGATGTGTGCATGATTCGACTTTGTTTAAATGTATATAATCCGGTGGGGGTTATGTCACGCCCAAATAAAAAAATCCAGTTTGTCCCTGATGCGAGGACTTCAGCTCTTAAATCTCGTGCATTAAAGGCTAGAGTTTGCTCTGGATTAAATACTTAAATTCACGTGCAGGCGTTTGAATCGCCGCATTATCTCATCACAGGCCGTAAAGTTAAGACTATTTATTTACTGAACCAGATTTGACCCGGCGTGGAAACCCACAACTGAAGCAGCAGAGCCAGGGAAGCGAGTCCAAGCCAAACAGCAGAAAGGCAGCAAACAGACGCGTAATCACAGCCTGCGCAACATCAACACACTAACTTGGGGTTTTCTGTGTGAGGAAACAGAAACGTCCCAGTCACACAGCGATACACATAAAAGTCATGAAATAAAGTTCTTGGCTCTGTTTGGGAGTACGGCGGGGATTTGGGCGGGAGTGAAGTCATTGTGGAGGAGATTCCTGACATCCGAGTGCCGCAGATTTACGAGGCCTGTCGCTTGTGCATGTCTACCGCAAGACTCTGCAGAAACAAAGAGATCTGGGCGCTGTGTGGCCAATTACTGCACACGGCCCGGGGGGGGGGCCCGGGGGGCGTGCGGTCAGGAGAGTATGCACAACATGAAACTGTAACCTCCCGTCATCAGGCGGGCATTCAATGTGGATACACGGTGAAACACAAGATACACCTTTTTAGTTTCTTTTTTTTTAGGAAGGTGTTGACTTCCATTCAGGGTCAGGAACGAGTCCTAAAACCCAGGAATTAGTCAGCATTAGTGCCCTTCCTGTCCGTGCCAGAGTCAATGGTTTTCAGAATGGGTTTTTGGTTGTAAGCTTGAAAGGAGATCTGTGGTCCTACGACATTAAATACGTCAGTGAGTAAATATCCCACAAGTGAATTTTAAAACGGAGGTTGCTAAATGAGACGACTAAACGATATCAAGCCCAACATTTAGCCTCCTTTAGCTTAGCGGTGGCGACGTGAAGTCATGTGACCGTGCTGTAATTCCTTTATAGCCCAACATTAGCCACCTTTAGCTTAGCGGTGGCGACGTGAAGTCATGTGACCGTGCTGTAGTTCCTTTATAGCCCTACATTAGCCTCCTTTAGCTTAGCGGCGGTGACGTGAAGTCATGTGACCGTGCTGTAGTTCCTTTATAGCCCAACATTAGCCACCTTTAGCTTAGCGCTGGAGACGCGAAGTCATGTGACCGTGCTGTAGTTCCTTTATATCCCAACATTAGCCACCTTTAGCTTAGCGGTGGTGACGTGAAGTCATGTGACCGTGCTGTAGTTCCTTTATAGCCCAACATTAGCCACCTTTAGCTTAGCGGTGGTGAGGTGAAGTCATGTGACCGTGCTGTAGTTCCTTTATAGCCCAACATTAGCCTCCTTTAGCTTAGCGGTGGTGACGTGAAGTCATGTGACCGTGCTGTAGTTCCTTTATAGTCCAACACAGGGATTTTAGCCGTTGCAGACCATTTACATGCACATAAACCTAAATAACACACTAACGGGAAAACCCCAAAAGCATTAACAGGCCTATTTAACTTACTATAAAAAGGGTCTATTGACCATAAATGCCAAAAAGATGTTGGAATAAAGTTAATAACGTAGGATTTACACTTTATGCCTTGAAACAGCCAAACGAGGACAAAAGTTGAACAACAGTCCTCAGCTCTCTTTTTGCAGAAGTCATCACCACGAATATAAAAGGTTACAGCGAGCGGTTACACAGGGATCAAACCCCCCTCTATTATGCAGTCGAGTTGCATGCAACACACACAAACACTGCTCTGCCTCCTTAAACGAGCCCACATTCAGCGGTCTGTGTGAGTAAATCTCTCATTAAGTAACACATGGTGGAGCCATATGCTTCGGTTGGTGGGTCTTTTTCACACGCTCAGAATATACATATTTACCACTGGAGCCGGAACATTGGCATTAAAAAAACTAACAAACGATCAGAGACGTTGATGTGTCATTTATTACTGAGTAGAAGAAAGATTTAGGAAATCAAGATGTTGAAGGATGGCATTGGAACTGAATGTGAACCAGTAGTGGAAGATTCTTTACTGAAGTAAAAGTAGAACTACTATGGCCTTAAAATACTCCGATACGGGTAAAAGTACTGCATCGAATATGGCACATAAGTAGAAGTACATAAGTATTATTAGCACAATGTAAAGTAAGCAGAATAGCTATCTCTCTAATTGAGTTAAATATTTGTATTATACGGTATCATCACACTTTTTACATGACTTCACGTTCACTAAGCTAAAGGTGGCTAATGTTGGGCTATAAAAGAACTACAGCACGGTCACATGACTTCACGTCACCACCGCTAAGCTAAAGGCGGCTAATGTTGGGCTATAAAGGAACTACAGCACGGTCAAATGACTTCACGTCACCACAGCTAAGCTAAAGGAGGCTAATGTTGGGCTATAAAGGAACTACAGCACGGTCACATGACTTCACGTCACCACAGCTAAGCTAAAGGCGGCTAATGTTGGGCTATAAAGGAACTACAGCACGGTCACATGACTTCACATCCGCTAAGCTAAAGGTGGCTAATGTTTGGCTATAAAGGAACTAGAGCACGGTCCCATGACTTCACATCCGCTAAGCTAAAGGTGGCTAATGTTGGGCTATAAAGGAACTACAGCACGGTCACATGACTTCACGTCACCACCGCTAAGCTAAAAGAGGCTAAGGTTGGGCTATAAAGGAACTACAGCACGGTCCCATGACTTCACGTCACCACCGCTAAGCTAAAGGCGGCTAATGTTTGGATATAAAAGGAACTACAGCACGGTCACATGACTTCACGTCCGCTAAGCTAAAGGTGGCTAATTTTGGGCTATAAAGGAACTACAACACGGTCACATGACTTCACGTCACCACCGCTAAGCTAAAGGTGGTTAATGTTGGGCTATAAAGGAACTAGAGCACGGTCCCATGACTTCACATCCGCTAAGCTAAAGGTGGCTAATGTTGGGCTATAAAGGAACTACAGCACGGTCACATGACTTCACGTCACCACCGCTAAGCTAAAGGCGGCTAATGTTGGGCTATAAAGGAACTACAGCACGGTCCCATGACTTCACGTCACCACCGCTAAGCTAAAGGCGGCTAATGTTGAGATATAAAGGAACTACAGCACGGTCACATGACTTCACATCCGCTAAGCTAAAGGAGGCTAATGTTGGGCTATAAAAGAACTACAGCACGGTCCCATGACTTCACATCCGCTAAGCTAAAGGTGGCTAATGTTGGGCTATAAAGGAACTACAGCACGGTCACATGACTTCACGTCACCACCGCTAAGCTAAAGGAGGCTAATGTTGGGCTATAAAGGAACTACAGCACGGTCACATGACTTTACATCCGCTAAGCTAAAGGAGGCTAATGTTGGGCTCTAAAGGAACTACAGCACGGTCACATGACTTCACGTCCGCTAAGCTAAAGGTGGCTAATGTTGGGCTCTAAAGGAACTACAGCACGGTCACATGACTTCACGTCCGCTAAGCTAAAGGAGGCTAATGTTGGGCTCTAAAGGAACTACAGCACGGTCACATGACTTCACGTCACCACCGCTAAGCTAAAGGAGGCTAATGTTGGGCTATAAAGGAACTACAGCACGGTCACATGACTTTACATCCGCTAAGCTAAAGGAGGCTAATGTTGGGCTCTAAAGGAACTACAGCACGGTCACATGACTTCACATCTGCTCAGCTGAAGTTGGCTAATGTTGGGCTATAAAGGAACTACAGCACGGTCACATGACTTCACATCACCACCGCTAAGCTAAAGGCGGCTAATGTTGGGCTATAGGAACTACAGCACGGTCACATGACTTCACGTCACCACCGCTAAGCTAAAGGTGGCTAAGGTTGGGCTATAAAAGAACTACAGCACGGTCACATGACTTCACGTCACACCCGCTAAGCTAAAGGTGGCTAATGTTGGGCTATAAAGGAACTACAGCACGGTCACATGACTTCACGTCACCACCGCTAAGCTAAAGGTGGCTAATGTTGGGCTATAAAAGAACTACAGCACGGTCACATGACTTCACGTCACCCCCGCTAAGCTAAAGGTGGCTAATGTTGGGCTATAAAGGAACTACAGCACGGTCACATGACTTCACGTCACCACCGCTAAGCTAAAGGAGGCTAATGTTGGGCTATAAAGGAACTACAGCACGGTCACATGACTTCACGTCACCACCGCTAAGCTAAAGGTGGCTAATGTTGGGCTATAAAGGAACTACAGCACGGTCACATGACTTCACGTCACCACCGCTAAGCTAAAGGCGGCTAATGTTGGGCTATAAAGGAACTACAGCACGGTCACATGACTTCACTTCACCACCGCTAAGCTAAAGGCGGCTAATGTTGGGCTATAAAGGAACTACAGCACGGTCACATGACTTCACGTCACCACCGCTAAGCTAAAGGCGGCTAATGTTGGGCTATAAAGGAACTACAGCACGGTCACATGACTTCACTTCACCCCCGCTAAGCTAAAGGCGGCTAATGTTGGGCTATAAAGGAACTACAGCACGGTCACATGACTTCACGTCACCACCGCTAAGCTAAAGGAGGCTAATGTTGGGCGTGATGACATTTAGTTGACTCATTTAGACACTTGTTAGCAACCTTCGTTTCTAATTTCCTTTACCGACGTATTTTATGTCGTAGAACAAAACGTTAAAATCTCTTCAGCTTGAGTTAACCACAGACCTTATTTTAGGATAACAACTAATAACACATTCAGAAAAACCTCCAGATGAAGGAACAGGAAGTGCTACAATGCTAACTCCTTTTGTCCTTTGGAGGACTCATTCCTGCACCGCTCTATTCCCATCTACGATCAGTTTTAAAACCCTTTTTCCTGAAAGGGATAACAGGGATCAAATAAAGAAAGGAAGTCGTCATGGTGCCGTTTATATACGAAGGTGGAGTAGCTCCAGGGCCGAAGGTGGAGGTCTAGATGTTGTCGTGGATGTTCGTGAACTCGCTGCCCCTGGAAACCAATCCATCTCCAGCGAGACGCTCCTCCCCCCTCTCTACCAGACGCTCTCCTCAATTACAGCCATAATGGTTCATTTCTGCACCCCGAGACACTCGATACTCCGAGGCAACCCAGATTCTGTGTGAGACTTGGCGAGAGTCTCAACTCTGGGAAACAAAGAGAGTCGAACAAAAACAGAACTGGCTCCAACCGAGAAATCACTGTTTCAGTCACCCACACACGATGCTGGAAGAAGAGACAGATATGTAGAAGTACTCGGAGACAAAGTAAAAGTAGGAATACTATGACTTTGAAATACTCCGTTACAAGTACATTCCCAAATCGAAATACAGAAGGAGTACTGTCGAGAAAATGTACTTCAAGTATCAAAAGTTAAACTACTTTGGGAAAAGTAGGAATACTATGACTTCAAAATACTCCGTTACAAGTACATTCCCAAATCGAAATACAGAAGGAGTACTGTCGAGAAAATGTACTTCAAGTATCAAAAGTTAAACTACTTAGGGAAAAGTAGGAATACTATGACTTTAAAATACTCCGTTACAAGTACATTCCCAAATAGAAAATGTTACTTAAGTGGAAATACAGAAGGAGTACTGTCGAGAAAATGTACTTCAAGTATCAAAAGTTAAACTACTTAGGGAAAAGTAGGAATACTATGACTTCAAAGTACTCCGTTACAAGTACATTCCCAAATAGAAAATATTACTTAAGTGGAAATACAGAAGGAGTACTGTCGAGAAAATGTACTTCAAGTATCAAAAGTTAAACTACTTAGGGAAAAGTAGGAATACTATGACTTTAAAATACTCCGTTACAAGTACATTCCCAAATCGAAAATGTTACTTAAGTGGAAATACAGAAGGAGTACTGTCGAGAAAATGTACTTCAAGTATCAAAAGTTAAACTACTTAGGGAAAAGTAGGAATACTATGACTTTAAAATACTCCGTTACAAGTACATTCCCAAATCGAAAATGTTACTTAAGTGGAAATACAGGAGTACTGTCGAGAAAATGTACTTCAAGTATCAAAAGTTAAACTACTTAGGGAAAAGTAGGAATACTATGACTTTAAAATACTCCGTTACAAGTACATTCCCAAATCGAAAATGTTACTTAAGTGGAAATACAGAAGGAGTACTGTCGAGAAAATGTACTTCAAGTATCAAAAGTTAAACTACTTAGGGAAAAGTAGGAATACTATGACTTTAAAATACTCCGTTACAAGTACATTCCCAAATAGAAAATGTTACTTAAGTGGAAATACAGAAGGAGTACTGTCGAGAAAATGTACTTCAAGTATCAAAAGTTAAACTACTTAGGGAAAAGTAGGAATACTATGACTTCAAAGTACTCCGTTACAAGTCAAAGTTGTTCTTTGAAATGTTCCTAAAGTGGAAATACAAAGGAAGGATTATCAGCTAACCCAGTATACGCTCTAACCCTCGTCTCACAGTATTATATAAGATTATTATTCACCTACTAATACATGTATTATCATTTTAATGCTATAAAGAAGTTATAAGAGTGTTTAAGATACTGTATGTGGATAGCAGTACTTTGTCTCTTCGTGGTTGATTGCATTTATTGTAAGAAGGCTTTATTAACAATAAAGTAGGGTGATGCCCGAATGTGGGACACTTGACCTCATCTGTGATTGGACATTTGAGAAGTCATGTGATTTTGATTCAATGACATCACAGCTTGTGTTAACCCATAGTTTCATTCACTCGCATGTGTTTGAGGAAGACCTGCACCGTCTAGAGCTTAGGTGTCCCACATTAGGGAGTGTCCCGGACTGTCCCATTAGGGAGTGTCCCAGACTGTCCCACTTTAGGGATTGTCCAAGATTGTCCCACATGAGGGATTGTCCCAGACTGTCCCGATCCCACTTTAGGGATTGTCCCAGACTGTCCCATTAGGGATTGAACCAGACTGTCCCACATTAGGGATTGTCCCAGACTGTCCCCCATTAGGGAGTGTCCCAGAATGTCCCACATTAGGGAGTGTCCCAGACTGTCCCATTAGGGAGTGTCCCTGACTGTCCCATTAGGGAGTGTCCCGGACTGTTCCACATTAGGGAGTGTCCCTGACTGTCCCATTAGGGATTGTCCCAGACTGTCCCACTTTAGGGATTGTCCCAGACTGTCCCACATTAGGGAGTGTCCCAGACTGTCCCACTTTAGGGAATGTCCCTGACTGTCCCATTGGGGAGTGTCCCAGACTGTCCCATATTAGGGAGTGTCCCAGACTGTCCCATTACGGATTGTCCCAGACTGCCCCACATTAGGGAGTGTCCCGGACTGTCCCACATTAGGGAGTGTCCCTGACTGTCCCATTAGGGATTGTCCCAGACTGTACCACTTTAGGGATTGTCCCAGACTGCCCCACATTAGGGAGTGTCCCAGACTGTCCCATTAGGGAGTGTCCCAGACTGTCCCATTAACGATTGTCCCAGACTGTCCCACTTTAGGGAGTGTCCCAGACTGTCCCACTTTAGGGATTGTCCCAGACTGTCCCATTAGGGAGTGTCCCAGACTGTCCCATTAACGATTGTCCCAGACTGTCCCACTTTAGGGATTGTCCCAGACTGTACCACTTTAGGGATTGTCCCAGACTGCCCCACATTAGGGAGTGTCCCAGACTGTCCCATTAGGGAGTGTCCCAGACTGTCCCATTAACGATTGTCCCAGACTGTCCCACTTTAGGGAGTGTCCCAGACTGTCCCACTTTAGGGATTGTCCCAGACTGTCACATTAGGGATTGTCCCAGACTGTCCCACTTTAGGGATTGTCCCAGACTGTCCCACTTTAGGGATTGTCCCAGACTGTCCCTTTAGGGATTGTCCCAGACTGTCCCACTTTAGGGATTGTCCAAGATTGTCCCACATTAGGGATTGTCCCAGACTGTCCCACATTAGGGATTGTCCCAGACTGTCCCACTTTAGGGATTGTCCCAGACTGTCCCACTTTAGGGATTGTCCCAGACTGTCCCATTAGGGATTGAACCAGACTGTCCCACATTAGGGATTGTCCCAGACTGTCCCCCATTAGGGAGTGTCCCAGAATGTCCCACATTAGGGAGTGTCCCAAACTGTCCCACATTAGGGAGTGTCCCAGACTGTCCCACTTTAGGGATTGTCCCAGACTGTCCCATTAGGGTTATCCCAGACTGTCCCACATTAGGGAGTGTCCCAGACTGTCCCACATTAGGGAGTGTCCCAGACTGTCCCACTTTAGGGATTGTCCCAGACTGTCCCACTTTAGGGATTATCACAGACTGTGTCCCATTAGGGAGTGTCCCAGACTGTCCCACATTAGGGATTGTCCCAAACGGTCCCACATTAGGGAGTGTCCCAGACTGTCCCACTTTAGGGATTGTCCCAGACTGTCCCACATTAGGGATTTCCCAGACTGTCCCACATAGGGATTGTCCCAAACGGTCCCACATTAGGGAGTGTCCCAGACTGTCCCACATTAGGGAGTGTCCCAGACTGTCCCACTTTAGGGATTGTCCCAGACTGTCCCACATTAGGGAGTGTCCCAGACTGTCCCACTTTAAGGATTGTCCCAGACTGTCCCACATTAGGGAGTGTCCCAGACTGTCTCACATTAGGAAGTGTCCCAGACTGTCCCACTTTAGGGATTGTCCCAGACTGTCCCACTTTAGGGATTATCACAGACTGTGTCCCATTAATGAGTGTCCCAGACTGTCCCACATTAGGGATCGTCCCAAACTGTCCCACACTAGGGAGTGTCCCAGACTGTCCCACACTAGGGATTGTCCCAGACTGTCCCACATTAGGGTTTGTCCCAGACTGTCCCACATTAGGGAGTGTCCCAGACTGTCCCACATTAGGGTTTTTCCCAGACTGTCCCACATTAGGGAGTGTCCCAGACTGTCCCACATTAGGGAGTGTCCCAGTCTGTCCCACTTTAGGGATTGTCCCAGACTGTCCCACTTTAGGGATTGTCCCATACTGTCCCATTAGGGATTTAACCAGACTGTCCCACATTAGGGAGTGTCCCAGACTGTCCCATTAGGGATTGTCCCAGACTGTGCCCCATTAGGGAGTGTCCAAGACTGTCCCACATTAGGGAGTGTCCCAGACTGTGTCCCATTAGGGATTATCCCAGACTGTGTCCCATTAGGGATTATCCCAGACTGTCCCACATTAGGAAGTGTCCCAGACTGTCCCACTTTAGGGATTATCCCAGACTGTCCCACTTTAGGGATTATCACAGACTGTGTCCCATTAGGGAGTGTCCCAGACTGTCCCACATTAGGGATTGTCCCAAACTGTCCCACATTAGGGAGTGTCCCAGACTGTCCCACATTAGGGAGTGTCCCAGACTGTCCCACTTTAGGGATTGTCCTAGACTGTCCCACATTAGGGATTGTCCCAGACTGTCCCACATTAGGGAGTGTCCCAGACTGTCCCACATTAGGGAGTGTTCCCAGACTGTCCCATTAGGGAGTGTCCCAGACTGTCCCACATTAGGGAGTGTCCCAGACTGTCCCACTTTAAGGGATTGTCCCAGACTGTCCCATTAGAGAGTGTCCCAGACTGTCCCACATTAGGGAGTGTCCCAGACTGTCCCCCATTAGGGATTGTCCCAGACTGTCGCACATTAGGGATTGTCCCAGACTGTCCCACATTAGGGAGTGTCCCAGACTGTCCCCCATTAGGGATTGACCCAGACTGTCCCACTTTAGGGATTGTCCCAGTTTGTCCCACATTAGGGAGTGTCCCAGACTGTCCCCCATTAGAAAGTGTCCCAGACTGTCCCCCATTAGAAAGTGTCCCAGACTGTCCCCCATTAGGAAGTGTCCCAGACTGTCCCACGTTAGGGAGTGTCCCAGACTGTCCTCCATTAGGGATTGTCCCTGACTGTCCCACTTTAGGGATTGTCCCAGTTTGTCCCACATTAGGGAGTGTCCCAGACTGTCCCACATTAGGGAGTGTCCCAGACTGTCCCCCATTAGGAGTGTCCCAGACTGTCCCCCATTAGGAAGTGTCCCAGACTGTCCCACATTAAGGAGTGTCCCAGACTGTGTCCCATTAGGGAGTGTCCCAGACTGTCCTCATTAGGGATTGTCCCAGACTGTCCCACATTAGGGATTGTCCCAAACTGTCCCACATTAGGGAGTGTCCCAGACTGTCCCACATTAGGGAGTGTCCCAGACTGTCCCATTTAGGGATTGTCCCAGACTGTCCCACATTAGGGAGTGTCCCAGACTGTCCCACATTAGGGAGTGTTCCAGACTGTCCCACATTAGGGAGTGTTCCCAGACTGTCCCACATTAGGGAGTGTCCCAGACTGTCCCACTTTAAGGATTGTCCCAGACTGTCCCATTAGGGAGTGTCCCAGACTGTCCCACATTAGGGAGTGTCCCAGACTGTCCCCCATTAGGGATTGTTCCAGACTGTCGCACATTAGGGATTGTCCCAGACTGTCCCACATTAGGGAGTGTCTCAGACTGTCCTCCATTAGGGATTGTCCCAGACTGTCCCACTTTAGGGATTGTCCCAGTTTGTCCCACATTAGGGAGTGTCCCAGACTGTCCCCCATTAGGAAGTGTCCCAGACTGTCCCACATTAGGGAGTGTCCCAGACTGTCCTCCATTAGGGATGGTCCCAGACTGTCCCAGTTTGTCCCACATTAGGGAGTGTCCCAGTTTTTCCCACATTAGGAGTGTCCCAGATTGTCCCCCATTAGGAAGTGTCCCAGACTGTCCCCCATTAGGAAGTGTCCGAGATTTTCCCACATTAGGGAGTGTCCCAGACTGTCCCACATTAGGGAGCGTCCCAGACTGTCCCACTTTAGGGATTGTCCCAGACCGTCCCACTTTAGGGATTGTCCCAGACCGTCCCACTTTAGGGATTGTCCCAGACTGTCCCATTAGGGATTGTCCCAGACTGTCCCACTTTAGGGATTGTCCCAGACTGTCCCCCATTAGGGATTGTCCCAGACTGTCCCCTATTAGGGAGTGTCCCAGACTGTCCCACATTAGGGAGTGTCCCAGACTGTCCCACATTAGGGAGCGTCCCAGACTGTCCCACATTGGGAGGTCCCAGACTGTCCCACATTAGGGAGGTCCCAGACTGTCCCACATTAGGGAGTGTCCCAGACTGTCCGGACTGTCCCACATTAGGGAGTGTCCCAGACTGTCCCACATTAGGGAGTGTCCCAGACTGTCCGGACTGTCCCACATTAGGGACTGGCCCAGCAGCAATGTGTTCAGACTGGGTTTTAAAGTGTGATGTATGTTACGTCTAAGTTAATATGAGTGTTAAAACAGTAAATGTAGGGCAGTAGACGTTTATGTAAAACATTTGAATACTCAAGTAAATGTCAAAATAATACTTAAGTACAATACTCAAGTAAATGCACTTAAGTTTCACCCTTTACTTTCTCAACTGTATGAATCCCTCTCGGTCTCTAACTCCCAGCTTGGGCTTTATAAACTAGGCGTGCTGGGGGGGGGCTTCGTGAAGCGTAAAGGCCTCAGGTTTTTTTCGTGAACGTGCGTGTGGAAATAATGATTGTAATGGTTTGCAGCTGAGTAGTGGGAGCTGTGAATGACATTATGATTGTGGTGCAATTACCGCGCGCATGAAAACAGCCCGTCACTCACAGTAACGAGGAATGACTCCAATAACACATTTAACACTACAGAAAAAACATGAAAAATAATAATATTGATAATACAAAGAAATAATGGGAATAAGATGTGTAGAAAAATAATAATAGATGCATACCCGGTATGAGTCTGACACTACGAAGCACTCAGGCATCCCCGGGCCTCTGGAGGGTTCTTCGTTACACAGGAAGGCTTCGGATGCCTGCAATACAACACAGACAATATCATTGAGATCATTTAACGCTGTCTTTATGTTCAGGACATTCAGAAACACACGGGACGCTGGCGGGTCAGCTGTGAATGCAGGCTGTGTAGGTGAGAAGCATCTTTAGCGTGCTTATATTGACAATTCTCAAGTCCTGCCACCAGTACAAGTCAAGTAAACAAGTTCAAACATTGATAGGGTTGCTCCTAAGGATTTTCTATATTCATTTACAACATTTGTAGGTTCAGGAGGTTTAAAAACACACGGGACGCTGGCGGGTCAGCTGTGAATGCAGGCTGTAGGTGAGAATCAGCTTTATTCTGCTCATACTGACAGATATATGATTAATTCTGCAGTCCCACCCCCGGTAAACTACTTCTAAACACGAATCTATGGTTGGCCTGATGTTTATTATCATTGTGGAGTTAAATGTTGATTATTTACACGATTAACAGATTAGTTTTAAACATTTTTGCACCTCTAAAATGTTTTTATATTCAGTAAACTGTCGAAAAAGATGTAAGAAGCAAGACAAATGTACATTTAAGAAACTGGAATGAGAGAATTTAGACGTTTTGAATATCAAAGCCGAGGATGTCTTTAAATGTCCTGATATTCAGATTACTTTCATAGAAGAGTGAAGAAAAGGGAAATAAATCACACTTAAGAGAATCGTTGATTATGTTGGTCTTTAAATGTCAGAAATTGGGATCAGTGTGTGCCAGCGCCCAGGATCACGACCTGAGGTGCGTTTTCTGTCCCTCGAGATATTCAACAAAAACAAAAACCACATCAGGGAATTCTCTCCTTCAAAACGACTCAAACCAATTCGTCAACTGCAAAATACTTGGCAATTAAATGAAAGTTTGCAACTCATGATTGATCGCCGCAGTGATCTACTTTCATCCTTACATTCTACACACACACACACACACACACACACACACACACACACACACCTCTTGAATGGGGGAGTGTTTAGCTCCCACACAAAGGCATTTCCTGTCCCTGCTGTTTCACCTGCATGGTCACTTTTCTGTCAGCGCGCACTGACTCAGCACAAATCATTCACACACACACACACACACACACAGACACACACACGCGCACACACACACACACACATCACATTCATCCACAGACAAGTGTTTCTAAATACTCTGTTACAAATACAAGGCCTGCATTGGAGATATTACTCTACTCAGAGGTGGATTGTGATATAATACTCGAGTATCATAATTAAGTTCCATTTGGAGGTTCTTTACATGTTGCAGCACGTAATGCCAGAAGCTCAAAACACAACGGAGACCAGGGGACACTAAAGAGTGACGCACACAGCTGGAGACCAGGGGACACTAAAGAGTGACGCACACAGCTGGGAGACCAGGGGACACTAAAGAGTGACGCACACAGCTGGGGGACCAGGGGACACTAAAGAGTGACACACACAGCTGGGAGACCAGGGGACACTAAAGAGTGACGCACACAGCAGGAGACCAGGGGACACTAAAGAGTGACGCACACAGCTGGGAGACCAGGGGACACTAGAGAGTGACGCACACAGCTGGGAGACCAGGGGACACTAAAGAGTGACGCACACAGCGGAGACCAGGGGACACTAAAGAGTGACGCACACAGCTGGGAGACCAGGGGACGCTAAAGAGTGACGCACACAGCTGGGAGACCAGGGGACACTAAAGAGTGACGCACACAGCTGGGAGACCAGGGGACACTAAAGAGTGACGCACACAGCTTGGAGACCAGGGGACACTAAAGAGTGACGCACACAGCTGGGAGACCAGGGGACACTAAAGAGTGACGCACACAGCTGGGAGACCAGGGGACACTAAAGAGTGACGCACACAGCTGGAGACCAGGGGACACTAAAGAGTGACGCACACAGCTGGGAGACCAGGGGACACTAAAGAGTGACGCACACAGATGGGAGACCAGGGGACACTAAAGAGTGACGCACACAGCTGGGAGACCAGGGGACACTAAAGAGTGACGCACACAGCTGGGGAGACCAGGGGACACTAAAGAGTGACACACACAGCTGGGAGACCAGGGGACACTAAAGAGTGACGCACACAGCAGAGACCAGGGGACACTAAAGAGTGACGCACACAGCTGGGAGACCAGGGGACACTAAAGAGTGACGCACACATCTGGGAGACCAGGGGACACTAAAGAGTGACGCACACAGCTGGGAGACCAGGGGACACTAAAGAGTGACGCACACAGCTGGGAGACCAGGGGACACTAAAGAGTGACGCACACAGCTGAGAGACCAGGGGACACTAAAGAGTGACGCACACAGCTGGAGACCAGGGGACACTAAAGAGTGACGCACACAGCTGGGAGACCAGGGGACACTAAAGAGTGACGCACACAGCTGGGGGACCAGGGGACACTAAAGAGTGACGCACACAGCTGGGAGACCAGGGGACACTAAAGAGTGACGCACACAGCGGAGACCAGGGGACACTAAAGAGTGACGCACACAGCTGGGAGACCAGGGGACACTAAAGAGTGACGCACACAGCTGGGAGACCAGGGGACACTAAAGAGTGACGCACACAGCTGGGAGACCAGGGGACACTAAAGAGTGACGCACACAGCTGGGAGACCAGGGGACACTAAAGAGTGACGCACACAGCTGGGAGACCAGGGGACACTAAAAGAGTGACGCACACAGCTGGGAGACCAGGGGACACTAAAGAGTGACGCACACAGCTGGGAGACCAGGGGTCACTAAAGAGTGACGCACACAGCTGGGAGACCAGGGGACACTAAAGAGTGACGCACACAGCTGGAGGCCAGGGGACACTAAAGAGTGACGTACACAGCTGGAGGCCAGGGGACACTAAAGAGTGACGCACACAGCTGGAGACCAGGGGACACTAAAGAGTGACGCACACAGCTGGGAGACCAGGGGACACTAAAGAGTGACGCACACAGCTGGGAGACCAGGGGACACTAAAGAGTGACGCACACAGCTGGGAGACCAGGGGACACTAAAGAGTGACGCACACAGCTGGGAGACCAGGGGACACTAAAGAGTGACGCACACAGCTGGAGACCAGGGGGACACTAAAGAGTGACGCACACAGCTGGGAGACCAGGGGACACTAAAGAGTGACGCACACAGCTGGGAGACCAGGGGACACTAAAGAGTGACGCACACAGCTGGGAGACCAGGGGACACTAAAGAGTGACGCACACAGCTGGGAGACCAGGGGACACTAAAGAGTGACGCACACAGCTGGAGACCAGGGGACACTAAAGAGTGACGCACACAGCTGGGAGACCAGGGGACACTAAAGAGTGACGCACACAGCTGGGAGACCAGGGGACACTAAAGAGTGACGCACACAGCTGGGAGACCAGGGGACACTAAAGAGTGACGCACACAGCTGGGAGACCAGGGGACACTAAAGAGTGACGCACACAGCTGGGAGACCAGGGGGACACTAAAGAGTGACGCACACAGCTGGGAGACCAGGGGACACTAAAGAGTGACGCACACAGCTGGGAGACCAGGGGACACTAAAGAGTGACGCACACAGCCGGGAGACCAGGGGACACTAAAGAGTGACGCACACAGCTGGGAGACCAGGGGACACTAAAGAGTGACGCACACAGCTGGGAGACCAGGGGACACTAAAGAGTGACGCACACAGCTGGGAGACCAGGGGACACTAAAGAGTGACGCACACAGCTGGGAGACCAGGGGACACTAAAGAGTGACGCACACAGCTGGGAGACCAGGGGACACTAAAGAGTGACGCACACAGCTGGGAGACCAGGGGACACTAAAGAGTGACGCACACAGCTGGGAGACCAGGGGACACTAAAGAGTGACGCACACAGCTGGGAGACCAGGGGACACTAAAGAGTGACGCACACAGCTGGGAGACCAGGGGACACTAAAGAGTGACGCACACAGCTGGGAGACCAGGGGACACTAAAGAGTGACGCACACAGCGGGAGACCAGGGGACACTAAAGAGTGACGCACACAGCTGGGAGACCAGGGGACACTAAAGAGTGACGCACACAGCTGGGAGACCAGGGGACACTAAAGAGTGACGCACACAGCTGGGAGACCAGGGGACACTAAAGAGTGACGCACACAGCTGGGAGACCAGGGGACACTAAAGAGTGACGCACACAGCTGGGAGACCAGGGGACACTAAAGAGTGACGCACACAGCTGGGAGACCAGGGGACACTAAAGAGTGACGCACACAGCTGGGAGACCAGGGGACACTAAAGAGTGACGCACACAGCTGGAGACCAGGGGACACTAAAGAGTGACGCACACAGCTGGGAGACCAGGGGACACTAAAGAGTGACGCACACAGCTGGGAGACCAGGGGACACTAAAGAGTGACGCACACAGCTGGGAGACCAGGGGACACTAAAGAGTGACGCACACAGCTGGGAGACCAGGGGACACTAAAGAGTGACGCACACAGCTGGGAGACCAGGGGACACTAAAGAGTGACGCACACAGCTGGGAGACCAGGGGACACTAAAGAGTGACGCACACAGCTGGGAGACCAGGGGACACTAAAGAGTGACGCACACAGTCGGGAGACCAGGGGACACTAAAAGAGTGACGCACACAGCTGGAGACCAGGGGACACTAAAGAGTGACGCACACAGCTGGGAGACCAGGGGTCACTAAAGAGTGACGCACACAGCTGGGAGACCAGGGGACACTAAAGAGTGACGCACACAGCTGGGAGACCAGGGGTCACTAAAGAGTGACGCACACAGCTGGGAGACCAGGGGACACTAAAGAGTGACGCACACAGCTGGAGACCAGGGGACACTAAAGAGTGACGCACACAGCTGGAGACCAGGGGACACTAAAGAGTGACGCACACAGCTGGGAGACCAGGGGACACTAAAGAGTGACGCACACAGCTCGGAGACCAGGGGACACTAAAGAGTGACGCACACAGCTCGGAGACCAGGGGACACTAAAGAGTGACGCACACAGCTCGGGAGACCAGGGGACACTAAAGAGTGACGCACACAGCTGGGAGACCAGGGGACACTAAAGAGTGACGCACACAGCCGGGAGACCAAAATAATAATTATTACAAAATATTGTACTTTTTCATTTGTCTGTTTGGCGCCATGTGTGTACTTTGTGTACTACTGAGTATTTAAGTATACGAACACATCATGGTATTCAAATAAAAAGTAAATACACATGTGCCAAAAAATGAAGTGGAGTTGAAAGTCAAATATCTCGCTCTGAAATGTAATAAAATAAAGTACCTCAAGACTCTACTTTAGGATCGGGTCGATGCCATTTCTTCGTCCAAAATTGTACAAATTGGTTTTCGCCAACGTCTGTTTCGGATTTTAACTAAACCTGTTATGCGAGGGGTTTAAAACGGTTGGGTTATTAATATATAACTCTATTTGTGTGAGTTAAAGTTCAGGATTAGCAGCTTTAAGTTGAGTTTCCGCACAGAGAGGAAGAAATAATCCTATTTTCCAGACGTCTCCCGCCTCTCACCGTCCCTTACAGCGAACACGGAGCAGGAACACACGGCGCTCGCAGCCAGAAACAAAATGTAAAGTTACACTATTCAGACTGGCATGTGAGGTAAACAATCTTTTAGGGAATTTAAACAGACCTTTAAGCATTTACATATGCACAGTAACGGGTGACACGGGGGTGAAACACACACGTGCATAAACACACGGCGCTATAATAAGTCCCAGACCGCGGCGGCAGAGAGAAGCTATTCATACCCTGCCGAATGAGAGGTTATCCTCCCCTCTCGCTGTAACTCAGGACGTGTGTGTGAGCTCTGTCCATCTCTGCGCTGATTAACGTCAAATTAACTTTGCTTTTGTTTCTCCGTCTCGCGGGAAGTTTAGCGAAGGCCACGTGAAGCGGTTAAAGGCAGTGGTAGAAGAAGAACTTATATATACACTGCAGGGTTTTGCGTGCGCGCTCTTACTCTCGCAACAATATTTTCAAAAGTGGTGTAATTACTGCACGCATATGAGTATCACACAGAGCGGCAGACGTAGTGTTGTCTCGGTCCTATAGGTCTCGAGATGTTATGTCAAGACCGGTCGAGACCGTTCTTATTATATATCCAGGGTCGAGACCACGGCTGTTGCTGGGGATGTGATTGGATGTAACACGCCCTGTTTAAAAAATTCAACCAACAACGTGACTTCACGTGACTCGTTGCTCTCATGCGCCGCAATGTTCGTAAACATGGCACTGGTCTATACCGGCTGCTGCCCCCCCCACCTCTCCCCGTTCCCACACACTCAAACGCTCTTGCAGTAAGGATGTCGCGAAATTCATCAATCATTACATTTGGCTACACAAGCTACACAAATTGGTGTGTGTGTGTGTGTGTGTGTGTGTGTGTGTGTGTGTGTGTTAAAGGGTTTTCCTTCATGTGTGTTTGTCTACAAAAGTGGTTCCTGCCTTGGTCTTGTCTTGGTCTTGTCTTGTCTTGGTCTTGGTCTTGCTACTCTCCGGTCTCGGCAATGTCTTGGTCTTGTCTTGGTCTTGTCTTGGTCTTGTCTTGGTCTTGGTCTTGGTCTTGGTCTTGTCTTGTCTTGGTCTTGTCTTGGTCTTGGTCTTGGTCTTGTCTTGGTCTTGGTCTTGGTCTTGTCTTGGTCTTGGTCTTGTCTTGGTCTTGTCTTGGTCTTGGTCTTGCTACTCTCCGGTCTCGGCAATGTCTTGGTCTTGTCTTGGTCTTGTCTTGTTCTTGGCCTTGGCCTTGGCCTTGGTCTTGGTCTAGGTCTAGGTCTTGTCTTGGTCTTGTCTTGGTATTGGTCTTGTCTTGGTATTGGTCTTGTCTTGGTCTGTCTTGGTCTTGTCTTGGTCTTGGTCTTGGTCTTGCTACTCTCCGGTCTCTGCAATGCCTTGGTCTTGTCTTGGTCTTAGTCTTGTCTTGGTCTTGTCTTGGTCTTGTCTTGGTCTTGGTCTTGGTCTTGGTCTTGGCCTTGGTCTTGGCCTTGGCCTTGGCCTTGGTCTAGGTCTAGGTCTTGTCTTGGTATTGGTCTTGTCTTGGTATTGGTCTTGTCTTGGTCTTGTCTTGGTCTTGTCTTGGTCTTGTCTTGGTCTTGTCTTGGTCTTGTCTTGGTCTTGTCTTGTCTTGTCTTGGTCTTGTCTTGGTCTTGGTCTTGTCTTGGTCTTGTCTTGGTCTTGTCTTGGTCTTGGTCTTGGTCTTGGTCTTGGCCTTGGACTTGCTACTCTCCGGTCTCGGCAATGTCTTGGTCTCGGAGAAGTTGGTCTCGACTACAACACTAGTCATACGGCAGAGACAGATTTGTTTTTACGGAGCTCCGACGTGACGTTGTTGTTTACGTCAGGAGACATCTTGTTTACAGGCGTCGTGTTCTCGAGATAATTTATATATCGTAGAGACAAGATCAGAGACACAGTATCACCTCATATTGAACTTTATACTATACATATACTATTGACATGTACGTATAATACCATGATATTCCTTACATATGTTATCAGATCTTAATTATATTCAAGATAAGTCAAATATTTTGAACTTTTTAACTCAAATATGAAGCTGCATTCAGGATGAAGTTGAAACGCTTTTGAAATGGTCGAACAAGGACACAGGCGGAAGAGTTCCAGGAAAACCAACACAGAAGTTAACAGAGGTGGAAGTATTAAGATATTCTGCTTCGTTTCCAGGTTCATATCAGCTTGTTAATAATAATAATAATAATAATAATTCCTTACATTTATTATAGCGCTTTTTCCACTGCTCAAAGCGCTTTACAGATACACATTACACTTTTATACATGCGATGGTCGCTGTGGACAATGACCCACAAGACCAAGACCGACTTCGTGTTCTGCCCTACCGTCACATGTCTCCGTGCTTTAATGTTCCAGCAGCGCTTGACTTATTGTTGTTTCAGTCTGAACTCCAGTTTAAAAGCACTTTGCATGACCTTCAGAGGAAGAGGCAAATTGCTCGTCCTTCTGCGAGCCGCTCTGTGATTATAAACGGAGGAACACGTATCCTGTAGTTTCACGGAGATCAGAGAGTCTGACAGGGGCAGTGTTTAGTGGGACGAACGGTTTCAATGGTTTTCCTCCCGCGTCCCAACACAGATTAACGATGACAGGTCCAGAGAAGGACGCCATGACGAGGGTTAGACGGGTTTTAGTGCATGTGAATGGTCTACGAACGCTAAAATCCCTCTGAGTTTCCCTCCCATTCATACTCTGGGACATCAGCAGGAGAGGACTCTTTAAAGTAGAGACGCTACATACTGATATACACCTGAACATCAGCAGGAGAGGACTCTTTAAAGTAGAGACACTACATACTGATATACACCTGAACATCAGCAGGAGAGGACTCTTTAAAGTAGAGACACTACATACTGATATACACCTGAACATCAGCAGGAGAGCACTCTTTAAAGTAGAGGCACTACATACTGATATACACATGAACATCAACAGGAGAGGACTCTTTAAAGTAGAGACACTACATACTGATATACACCTGAACATCAGCAGGAGAGGACTCTTTAAAGTAGAGACACTACGTACTGATATACATCTGAACATCAGCAGGAGAGGACTCTTTAAAGTAGAGGCACTACGTACTGATATACACCTGAACATCAGCAGGAGAGGACTCTTTAAAGTAGAGACACTACATACTGATATACACCTAAACATCAGCAGGAGAGGACTCTTTAAAGTAGAGACACTACATACTGATATACACCTCAACATCAGCAGGAGAGGACTCTTTAAAGTAGAGACACTACGTACTGATATACACCTGAACATCAGCATGAGAGGACTCTTTAAAGTAGAGACACTACGTACTGATATACACCTGAACATCAGCAGGAGAGCACTCTTTAAAGTAGAGGCACTACATACTGATATACACCTGAACATCAGCAGGAGAGGACTCTTTAAAGTAGAGACACTACGTACTGATATACACCTGATCATCAGCAAGAGAGCACTCTTTAAAGTAGAGGCACTACATACTGATATACACCTGAACATCAGCAGGAGAGGACTCTTTAAAGTAGAGACACTACATACTGATATACACCTGAACATCAGCAGGAGAGGACTCTTTAAAGTAGAGACACTACATACTGATATACACCTGAACATCAGCAGGAGAGGACTCTTTAAAGTAGAGACACTACATACTGATATACACCTGAACATCAGCAGGAGAGGACTCTTTAAAGTCGAGACACTACATACTGATATACACCTGAACATCAGCAGGAGAGGACTCTTTAAAGTAGAGACACTACATACTGATATACACCTGAACATCAGCAGGAGAGGACTCTTTAAAGTAGAGACACTACATACTGATATACACCTGAACATCAGCAGGAGAGGACTCTTTAAAGTAGAGACACTACATACTGATATACACCTGAACATCAGCAGGAGAGGACTCTTTAAAGTAGAGACACTACATACTGATATACACCTGGACATCAGCAGGAGAGGACTCTTTAAAGTAGAGACACTACATACTGATATACACCTGAACATCAGCAGGAGAGGACTCTTTAAAGTAGAGACACTACATACTGATATACACCTGAACATCAGCAGGAGAGGACTCTTTAAAGTAGAGACACTACATACTGATATACACCTGAACATCAGCAGGAGAGGACTCTTTAAAGTCAGAGACACTACATACTGATATACACCTGAACATCAGCAGGAGAGGACTCTTTAAAGTAGAGGCACTACATACTGATATACACCTGAACATCAGCAGGAGAGGACTCTTTAAAGTAGAGACACTACATACTGATATACACCTGAACATCAGCAGGAGAGGACTCTTTAAAGTAGAGACACTACATACTGATATACACCTGAACATCAGCAGGAGAGGACTCTTTAAAGTAGAGACACTACATACTGATATACACCTGAACATCAGCAGGAGAGGACTCTTTAAAGTAGAGACACTACATACTGATATACACTGAACATCAGCAGGAGAGGACTCTTTAAAGTAGAGACACTACATACTGATATACACCTGAACATCAGCAGGAGAGGACTCTTTAAAGTAGAGACACTACATACTGATATACACCTGAACATCAGCAGGAGAGGACTCTTTAAAGTCAAGACACTACATACTGATATACACCTGAACATCAGCAGGAGAGGACTCTTTAAAGTAGAGACACTACATACTGATATACACCTGAACATCAGCAGGAGAGGACTCTTTAAAGTAGAGACACTACATACTGATATACACCTGAACATCAGCAGGAGAGGACTCTTTAAAGTAGAGACACTACATACTGATATACACCTGAACATCAGCAGGAGAGGACTCTTTAAAGTAGAGACACTACATACTGATATACACCTGAACATCAGCAGGAGAGGACTCTTTAAAGTAGAGACACTACATACTGATATACACCTGAACATCAGCAGGAGAGGACTCTTTAAAGTAGAGACACTACATACTGATATACACCTGAACATCAGCAGGAGAGGACTCTTTAAAGTCAGAGACACTACATACTGATATACACCTGAACATCAGCAGGAGAGGACTCTTTAAAGTAGAGACACTACATACTGATATACACCTGAACATCAGCAGGAGAGGACTCTTTAAAGTAGAGACACTACATACTGATATACACCTGAACATCAGCAGGAGAGGACTCTTTAAAGTAGAGACACTACATACTGATATACACCTGAACATCAGCAGGAGAGGACTCTTTAAAGTAGAGACACTACATACTGATATACACCTGAACATCAGCAGGAGAGGACTCTTTAAAGTAGAGACACTACATACTGATATACACCTGAACATCAGCAGGAGAGGACTCTTTAAAGTAGAGACACTACATACTGATATACACTGATATTAAATTGACCCGAACATCAAGGTTAAAGGATAACTTCGTCGGTGTGTTGATGAATAAATCTCTTATTTTTCTATCGTCTGTTTGATGTAGCTCCCTGCAGCACTGGCCCCTTTTCCACCCTCTCCATCAGTTTTTATGGAGCATGGTATCAATTATATATACGTGTTTTTCTATATATATGCAGCATATGTCCAATCCATATGGCCGGCCTGCAGCGACAGTAAAGCCTCCAAAGTGTAATTAACACTTAAAAAGCTCCAGAAACCATTTGATGTCCAGGAGTGACCGAGACCAGAGCGTAACCCAACCCCAGATCAGATGTTATCAACGAGAGCACGAACGTGCTTTTATAACTGCAGACAAAGTGGAAAGAGGATCAAATAATTCAGATCCAAGGCCAAAAAACACAAGATGTGAGCGACACGTTCAGAGAGGTTGTAAAATGGGATTTTCTCTTCTCGCTTATGTGGAGAGAAGATTTTAATCTAATGCATGGAAGTACAACATAGACCAATTCATGAGCTAAAAAACGTGTACGTTACAGTCACAAAATAAGGGGTTAAATGTTTTTTTGCCAAGCGAGGCTAAAGTCAATCTTGGAAAAAAAGCAAATTACCCAAAATGTTGAAATGCCACAGAAGGTGATGATTGCTATTGTTAGCTATCTAGTTAGCAATATCCGTTTTGTTGTAGCAGATTACAGACGGATCAATCAACCAAAACATTAATGATGGCTTCCTTTTGATACTAGTATAGTGGTACGTTACTAAAATAGTCAAACCAAATGTATACTGACGCTTTAAACGGCCCAAAACACTTTCAGAAACGCGCCGCAGCTTCAGAAACGATGCTAATACAAAACACAGCTGGAGACCAGGGGACACTAAAGAGTGACGCACACAGCTGGGAGACCAGGGGACACTAAAGAGTGACGCACACAGCTGGGAGACCAGGGGACACTAAAGAGTGACGCACACAGCTGGGAGACCAGGGGACACTAAAGAGTGACGCACACAGCTGGGAGACCAGGGGACACTAAAGAGTGACGCACACAGCTGGGAGACCAGGGGACACTAAAGAGTGACGCACACAGCTGGGAGACCAGGGGACACTAAAAAGTGACACACACAGCTGAGAGACCAGGGGACACTAAAGAGTGACGCACACAGCTGGGAGACCAGGGGACACTAAAAAGTGAAGCACACAGCTGGGAGACCAGGGGACACTAAAGAGTGACACACACAGCTGGGAGACCAGGGGACACTAAAGAGTGACTCACAGTTAGGAGACCGGGGGACACTAAAGAGTGACGCACCTTGTTCCATGTTGACAACAATATAGCACACCATTTCTCTACCATTTGGCCATCCCTATAGTGCTCACCCTCAGTTATCATTTTCCACCCCCTATCATATTTCTCCCTTTCACTACCTATATTCCTACTTTTTCTCCTTTTCCACCTTCCCTCCCCCTATTTCTCCCTTTTCCCCACCCCCTATTCTCCCATCATTTATCCTATTCCCC
>CM070491.1:36878825-36897863 GCA_036324585.1 Champsocephalus esox | reverse complement strand
ACAGTGATCATAGTTTAACGTACAGTGATCGAAGTTTAACTTACAGTGATCATAATTTAACGTAAAATGATCATAGTTTAACGTACAGTGATCGTAGTTTAACGTACAGTGATCATATTTAACGTACAGTGATCATAATGTAACGTACAGTGTTCGTAGTTTAACGTAAAGTGATCGTAGTTTAACGTACAGTGATCATAGTTTAACGTACATAGTTTAACGTACATAGTTTAACGTACAGTGATCGTAGTTTAATGTACAGTGATCGTAGTTTAACGTACAGTGATCGTAGTTTAACGTACAGTGATCGTAGTTTAACGTACATAGTTTAACGTACAGTGATCATAATTTAACGTACAGTGATCGTAGTTTAACGTACATAGTTTAACGTACAGTGATCATAGTTTAACGTACATAGTTTAACGTACAGTGATCGTAGTTTAACGTACAGTGATCGTAGTTTAACGTACAGTTAGTTTAACGTACAGTGATCGTAGTTTAACGTACATGTATACAGTGTTCATAGTTTAACGTACAGTGATCGTAGTTTAACGTACAGCGATCGTAGTTTAACGTACAGTGATCGTAGTTTAACGTACATAGTTTAACGTACAGTGATCATAATTTAACGTACAGTGATCATAATTTAACGTACAGTGATCGTAGTTCAACGTACAGTGATCATAGTCTAACGTACAGTGATCATAGTTTAACGTACAGTGATCGTAGTTTAACGTACAGTGATCATAGTCTAACGTACAGTGATCGTAGTTTAACGTACAGTGATCATAGTTTAACGTACAGTGATCATAGTTTAACGTACAGTGATCATAGTCTAACGTACAGTGATCGTAGTTTAACGT
Organism: Champsocephalus esox; assembly: GCA_036324585.1. NCBI lineage: Eukaryota > Metazoa > Chordata > Actinopteri > Perciformes > Channichthyidae > Champsocephalus > Champsocephalus esox. The sequence goes on along the minus strand of CM070491.1, from coordinate 36,897,000 downwards.
ACAGTGATCATAGTCAACAAGCAATACAGCATCAATCCAGCCACAGACGGTGCCAAACGATCGATCTGTCAGACTGAATCGAGCATGTATTTGGCCTTTTAACGGGCTGGTGCCTTTGGCTCCAAGGAGGGAGATGCTGCTGTGGCTCCTTTGTGTGCTTCGGTACACACATGTGGTATCTTGGGTGCATACGTGCATCCAAGGTATGGCTAAATGCACTCCGAGTACTGGATAGTGCTCTCATAGCGGTCTAAAAGTTGGACGCTTCTCACACTCAACGACCGCCATCTTGGCTACGTCACTGAAGCTGCACATTAGCCGTGATAGCCCTGGCACTACCCGATCTGCAGTGCGCATGTGCGAGATGGTCCGCCATATTGGACAACTCCGTACGGCAACCCAAATAGGACACCATGTTAACCGACAGCGACGATCATCACTTCTGGCGAGGACACACTAGTTGGGAAAAACATTATGCCTGATTAACCTTTGTGGTTGCTCGTGCTAGCATATAGCTATTAAGTTAAAGGTGACATGTCCTGCTTTTCCGGTTATCGCCCGCCCCCTCGTGTTATGAAGGTTTCTCTGCATGTGAACGGTCTGCAGAGCCGCACCCTGTGGAGTACAACTCTAACTCAGAGGAGACCTCCGCAGAACGCCTCGTTGGAGACACGTCACTGTCCATCTGATTCTTCCGGGGACATCATGATGTCATATCCGTGGAGCCGTTACGTTAAGCCCCCGCTGATTGGTCCAAATTGACCAATCCACGGTCTTCCTCACACACTGCTGATCTCTCCTCCCTGGCTGCAGGCTGATAACAGACCGTTGGGATCTCTCCGTAGACCCATCCTCACAGCGTCTATCAACCTTACTCAACATCAAGCCACACTTGTTGTTGTTACTTCGGCTGTGACTTTGTGTGTGCTCAGGGTGAGTTTGGCTGTGTTTCGCTAAACAAGGAAACCACACCTCCACGGAGCTCAGCGCGACTCACGACGTCCCGACTGGTCCCGACCAATCAGAGCACACTGGGCTCACAGCAGGCTCAACGACCGTTTAGTGTAGAGAGTGAATACACATACTTTACAGAGATGCTGTGAGAAACCAATGAGAGTTTGGAAAATTGCACGGTATAAATCTATTCTAGTCGACCTCAGCAATGGAATTATGATCAGTGGAAATGGCCGTGACATGTGACCTTTAAGAGGAGGATGTTGAAGGTCAGTAAAGGATTATTAGTTTGTAAATACAAAATCAGTTCAAGAAAGTCGAGTTGCACCCGACATTCATGCCTGTTCAAAATGTCATAATTAGTGCATGAATTCTTGAGTTATGGCCAAAAAGATGTCGAGCAATGAATTTGGTCTAAAAGGACTTTTGTGAGGGGATGTATATACTTTGAACCCAAAGAAGCGCGAGGCATCGAAGCCTTTTTACCTTCAGTGAGCGATTCCCCGACTGACTTGTTGGATAAAACTGCAGACTTCCGTCGAAACCTGAAACAGAATCAACACATCAATTCTGTTGAGTTCTGCCAACCACATATTTGCCGTCAGCAATCATGCACTAATAACACGAGTCCCTTCTCGCTGCACGGGAAGGGAACATTGGCTCCACTCATGCAAACACAGTCAAATAGGTGCTGTGGTCCGGATCAGGCCATGTAAATGCACTCATGCAAATGTGCCACGGTCTGGGGAAGAAGCAGCACTAAGCAATGTGTTTTAAACCTGGAGTGGTGCTGGAATGAGTCCTAAAACCCAGAAATTAGTTCGCATTTTAGTATTTCCGATATGCTGCCTGTAAGTCAATGTTTTCTTGAATGTGTTTTCGGTTGTTATCCTGAAATAAGGTCTGTGTTAACACGAGAGATTTGAACGTACTTAAAATACGTCAGTTAACACCCCACTGGTGGATTTAAAAATGGAGGATGCTAACAAGTGTCTAAATGAGACGACTAAACGTCATCACCCCAAACATTAGCCTCCTTTAGCTTAGCGGTGGTGACGTGAAGTCATGTGACCGTGCTGTAGTTTCTTTATAGCCCAACATTAGCCACCTTTAGCTTAGCGGTGGTGACGTGAAGTCATGTGACCGTGCTGTAGTTCCTTTATAGCCCAACATTAGCCTCCTTTAGCTTAGCGGTGGTGACGTGAAGTCATGTGACCGTGCTGTAGTTCCTTTATAGCCCAACATTAGCCACCTTTAGCTTAGCGGTGGTGACGTGAAGTCATGTGACCGTGCTGTAGTTCCTTTATAGCCCAACATTAGCCACCTTTAGCTTAGCGGTGGTGACGTGAAGTCATGTGACCGTGCTGTAGTTCCTTTATAGCCCAACATTAGCCTCCTTTAGCTTAGCGGTGGTGACGTGAAGTCATGTGACCGTGGTTCCTTTATAGCCCAACATTAGCCTCCTTTAGCTTAGCGGTGGTGACGTGAAGTCATGTGACCGTGCTGAAGTTCCTTTATAGCCCAAATCATAAAGTGGTGTTAACATGTGGAGATTATCCTGCTGAACTAAACGTGTAAGTATCATAAATGTTTGTTTACAACAGAGTAATTGTTGTCGGTGGACTTCAGGGTCAGCCTGCACCGCTCTATAGTCTACATTCACGGCACATCCTGACCTCTGGCAGACCTCCTGGGCACTCTTCATGGTATTTCCTGCGTTGCTGATGTCTTCCGGCTGGAAAGTCATCATGGCTTGCATTTCCAGCACTGTGGCGTAGATAAGAGCGTGGTACATGCTCTCGTTCACTCTGCATGGGAAACATGGGGAGGATCAACGTCATGCACATCGCATGTGAGCAAACAGAGCAGGGGGGAAGAAGCACTTAGAACATCACTTCAGTTAAAATAGCGGAGTTGTAAAAATACTCTGTTACAAGTAAAAGTCGTGCATTCAAATCTCACGAGTGGAGTAGACGTATAAAGCAGCATAACATTGAAACTCTTCAGTGCATGTATTGGGTAGATGTACTCAGGTATACCACTGTAGCACACATGTTCCTGCTGGGTAAAGATAAGAGTCACCACAGCGCTCTCTCTATCCGTCCTATCTGCTCTGCAGTCTTTCTGGCTCGGTGTTTGTTCTGCAGGGCTGTGAGTCAGTCATACGTGAGGCGTCAGCTTCAGCAAACACCTCACATCCTGGAGAAGTGAAGCCAGCCGCGAGTCATGGCCGACAGGAAACCAACTGCGACTGAACGCGCATTACGGGAACTATTTAACGTAGACTGAATTCTGCTGACATCATGTTTAAAGACACCCTGAAATAGAGAATACAGTGCACCTGGAACCAATGCGGCGAAGTGTAGTAAAGTACATTTAATCAAGTACTTGTAGAATATGAAGATACTTTACTTGTGTATTTACATGTTGTGCTTCTACTCCACTACATTTATCAGACAGCTTTCCACAGTTTATTATACAAAATATAAATCCATTCACATTTGCCTCCTTTGTTTACTTCAGGGACATAATGACGTCACTGTGAAACATTCAAGCTTCTGTTGGCTAGCGCTCCGACACATTGTACATGATAGGCTAAAGGGGCGGGACATCTCTAAGCAGGTGGACCAATCACAACAGAGCCGGCAAGCTAACCAATCAGAGTAGACTGGGCTCTGGTTTCAGACAGAGGGTGAAACGAGGTGCTGCAGCACAGACAGTATGACATTAAAGCATGGAGACAGTGGAGGCACTACACACTGATATACACCTGAACATCAGCAGGAGAGGACTCTTTAAAGTAGAGACACGACATACTGATATACACCTGAACATCAGCAGGAGAGGACTCTTTAAAGTAGAGACACGACATACTGATATACACCTGGACATCAGCAGGAGAGGACTCTTTAAAGTAGAGACACTACATACTGATATACACCTGAACATCAGCAGGAGAGGACTCTTTAAAGTAGAGACACGACATACTGATATACACCTGAACATCAGCAGGAGAGGACTCTTTAAAGTAGAGACACTACATACTGATATACACCTGAACATCAGCAGGAGAGGACTCTTTAAAGTAGAGACACTACATACTGATATACACCTGAACATCAGCAGGAGAGGACTCTTTAAAGTAGAGACACTACATACTGATATACACCTGAACATCAGCAGGAGAGGACTCTTTAAAGTAGAGACACTACATACTGATATACACCTGAACATCAGCAGGAGAGGACTCTTTAAAGTAGAGACACTACATACTGATATACACCTGAACATCAGCAGGAGAGGACTCTTTAAAGTAGAGACACTACATACTGATATTCACCTGAACATCAGCAGGAGAGGACTCTTTAAAGTAGAGACACTACATACTGATATACACCTGGACATCAGCAGGAGAGGACTCTTTAAAGTAGAGACACTACATACTGATATACACCTGAACATCAGCAGGAGAGGACTATTTAAAGTAGAGACACTACATACTGATATACACCTGGACATCAGCAGGAGAGGACTCTTTAAAGTAGAGACACTACATACTGATATACACCTGGACATCAGCAGGAGAGGACTCTTTAAAGTAGAGACACTACATACTGATATACACCTGGACATCAGCAGGAGAGGACTCTTTAAAGTAGAGACACTACATACTGATATACACCTGAACATCAACAGGAGAGGACTCTTTAAAGTAGAGACACTACATACTGATATACACCTGGACATCAGCAGGAGAGGACTCTTTAAAGTAGAGACACTACATACTGATATACACCTGGACATCAGCAGGAGAGGACTCTTTAAAGTAGAGACACTACATACTGATATACACCTGAACATCAGCAGGAGAGGACTCTTTAAAGTAGAGACACTACATACTGATATACACCTGGACATCAGCAGGAGAGGACTCTTTAAAGTAGAGACACTACATACTGAAATACACCTGAACATCAGCAGGAGAGGACTCTTTAAAGTAGAGACACTACATACTGATATACACCTGAACATCAGCAGGAGAGGACTCTTTAAAGTAGAGACACTACATACTGATATACACCTGAACATCAGCAGGAGAGGACTCTTTAAAGTAGAGACACTACACACTGATATCCACCTGAACATCAGCAGGAGAGGACTCTTTAAAGTAGAGACACTACATACTGATATACACCTGAACATCAGCAGGAGAGGACTCTTTAAAGTAGAGACACCACATACTGATATACACCTGAACATCAGCAGGAGAGGACTCTTTAAAGTAGATACACTACATACTGATATACACCTGAACATCAGCAGGAGAGGACTCTTTAAAGTAGAGACACTAGATACTGATATACACCTGAACATCAGCAGGAGAGGACTCTTTAAAGTAGAGACACTACCTACTGATATACACCTGAACATCAGCAGGAGAGGACTCTTTAAAGTAGAGACACTAGTACATACTGATATACACCTGAACATCAGCAGGAGAGGACTCTTTAAAGTAGAGACACTACATACTGATATACACCTGAACATCAGCAGGAGAGGACTCTTTAAAGTAGAGACACTACATACTGATATACACCTGAACATCAGCTGGAGAGGACTCTTTAAAGTAGAGACACTACATACTGATATACACCTGAACATCAGCAGGAGAGGACTCTTTAAAGTAGAGACACTACATACTGATATACACCTGAACATCAGCAGGAGAGGACTCTTTAAAGTAGAGACACTACATACTGATATACACCTGAACATCAGCAGGAGAGGACTCTTTAAAGTAGAGACACTACACACTGATATACACCTGAACATCAGCTGGAGAGGACTCTTTAAAGTAGAGACACTACATACTGATATACACCTGAACATCAGCTGGAGAGGACTCTTTAAAGTAGAGACACTACATACTGATATACACCTGAACATCAGCTGGAGAGGACTCTTTAAAGTAGAGACACTACATACTGATATACACCTGAACATCAGCTGGAGAGGACTCTTTAAAGTAGAGACACTACATACTGATATACACCTGAACATCAGCTGGAGAGGACTCTTTAAAGTAGAGACACTACATACTGATATACACCTGAACATCAGCTGGAGAGGACTCTTTAAAGTAGAGACACTCTTTAATCATATGAATTAAAGTCAGTGGGATGTCCGAACATTAAGCATGGAGACACGTCCCAGTAGAGGAATATGTGCTGCATTATAAAATCATAAAGTAATATCTAAGTGCTTCTTCCACCCCGCCTCACACTCAGACAGGAAGTGGATCGAGACATGACTCGGGGATTATTGCGTTACCTCGGCCGCAGCTTATCCAGGCTCTCGCTGAAGTGGTTGTTCAGGAAGAGATCCAGAGCCTCCATGCATTCATCCAGACTCTCTTCCAGAGTCATCGGAGAGGAGCTGCAACACACAGCAAATACACTGAGCGCGTGTGTGTGTGTGTGTGTGTGTGTGGTCTAGCATTACTATACTTGTGGGGACCTAAATCTGTTTACACAGTCACGTGTGGGGACTCGCCTCCCTTATGGGGACAAATTGGAGGTCCCCATAAGGGGGGTCATTAATGTTAGGGTGAAGACTTGGTTAGGGTTAGGGTAAGTCTCCAGGAAATGCATGTAAGTCAATGTAATGTCCCCTGAAGTGATGTATACATGGTGTGTGTGTGTGTGTTATATGTGTGTGTGTGTGTGTGTGTGTGTGTGTGTGTGTGTGTGTGTGGGCACTGATAAACACACAGGATCCATATGGCGTGCAGAGAGAGGTTCACAGGAACTAAACACGTTAACCCGTTCAGCCCCGAGCCTCTCAGGCTCCAAAGTGACATTCCCAGATCAAAGGACCATATCTTCTAAAAGGGTTACATGAATCATCTGTGTTCTCAAAGTCACGATGAACCGGTGAGTTGGATGCAGAAGAGTCAGAATCAATATAGATGTTTTTTATTTTAAAGAAAATTCAGATTGAACACTGGAAAAAACTGTAAATTATAGTCCGTCTAAAAATGATGTTTTACTTATAGTGAAGACTACCCGTGGAAGATGGGGCAAGGCAAGTTTATTTCTACAGCCCCTTTCAGCACCGGGCAATTCAAGGTGCTTTACAAAAAGGAAAGACATTAAAGGTGGGGTCGGTACGTTTGAGAAACCGGCTCCAGATACACTTTGTGTTATATTCCATGGAATGCTCTCAACATCCCGACAGCGATGAATATCTGAAGTGCTTTGACAACAAATCCATAAACAAAAAATGCATCTGGAGAAGCCGTGGTACTGTGACAAGTACAACGCCTTCCTGCCTGTCAGTCTGCCATCGGGGCACACACTCACCTCGTGCCCTCATTGGTCATGTGTGTGTCGGGGGAGGGGCTCTGTGAGGAAGTGGCAGATTTTCTCCGGCTGTGTATTTTCAAATTCTAGCGATCTCGAGCCGGTTTCTCAAACGTCACCGACCCCACCTTTAAATAAACGGCGTTTAAAATCAGTCGTTAAAAAGAAAAGCTAAATGAAATAAACATTGAAAGTTACAGTGCAGTCGAAGATATGAATAGTTTCAATTATTTCGGTTCTTGATTTTTAATTTATTCACAGAACCTCCCTTTGGAAATCCGAACATTTCCGTCCCGATTGTTAATTCAGACGGATTGTTTCCACCATGTTTTGCTCGCACGACATCCACAGTCGGACCCTCAGGAGGGCGCACTCGCCCCCTACTCTGCTCTGCGCTCCAGAACAAAGTCTCCAAGTGTTACCTGAACACCCCGTGTTACCAACACTAAGACTAAAAGCTTTAGGAATCCAAAGTACAACATATAATAAGTGCCCTGTATCAAGATTGATGCAAAACAAGTGACCTTTGACCTTTGTAGAGAGGTTCAGCAAAAGAAACTCCACCTCTGAGGTCATTTGGGTGGAAAAGGGCGTTTTTGCCGTTTCTCTGGAACCCATTGGTCGATGTTGATGATTGACGTCTCTTTTAGGAATGAGTCCTAAAACCCCGTATTTGAATGTTTTAATATGTTTCTGCTGCACTATTTCTTAATGCTTTTAATGTCTTTCATTTTTGTAAAGCACTTTGAATTGCTTTGTGTTGAAAGGTGATATATAAATACACTTGCCTTGCTTTAAAGAATTAAAAACTTTGGTTCGCAACAGAGATTATTTGCTGCTATAAAGCGATATAAGTATAAACAGTGGAATTGTTGTGGCGTGAGGTGTGGTTGAAGCTCTTACCAAATAATGGGATACGTACGTCCCCCTTCTGATAGTCCACACGTCGGCACACAACAGAAAACGAATACGAATTGCGAGTGAATAATGTGGGTGGAGTGAGCATCTGATTGCGATACAATATCGAAGTGAGTTGGAATATATAATAGTGTGTGTGTTATAATCTTGGATTGAGTATTATAAGAATTGCGAGCGCGGACAAAATAAGATGTATAAAGAATAATGTGAATTTATATAGTTAATAATTAATAATATATTAAAAAAGAGTAATTATGAGAAGAGCGAATGTTAGAAGATTAGATAAATATAGTAATAGATTGGGATCTATAATAATAGATGATATGTAAGGGGAAGACGAAGATTGGTGTTTGGATGTGGTAGTGTTTGGTGGGGTGTGTGTTGTTGGTTTATATTTGTGGTATGTTTGGTGTTATTTTTTTTTAATGTTTTTTTTTTTTGGGTTTTTTTTTTTGGTGTTGATTGTTTTTTTGTTTTTTTTTTTTTTTTTGTTTATTGTTTTTTTTTTTTTTTTTTTTGGGTTTTTTTTTTTTTTTTTAGTTGGTTTTTTTTTTGTGGGTTTTTTTTTTTTGTGGTTTTTTTTTTTTGTTTTTTTTTTTGTTGTTTTGTTGTGGTTTTTTTTTGTTTTTTTTTTTGGTTTTTTTGTGTTTGTTTGGTTTGTTTTTGTTATTTTTTTGTGGTTTTGGTTGTTTGTTTTGTGTTTTTTTGGTTTTTTTTTTTTGTGGGGTTTTTGTTTGGTTTTTGTGTTTGTTTTTTTTGTTTTTTGTTGGTTTTGTTGTTTTTTTTTTTTTTTTGGTGTTTGGGTTTTTGGTGGGGGGGTTGTTTTGGTGGTTTTGGGGGGTGGGTTGTTGGTGTTGTGTGGGTTGTTGTTTTGGGTGTTTGTTGTTTGTTGTGGTGTGTGTGTTTTTGTGTATTTTGTTTTTGTGTTTTGTTGTTTTGGTGTTGGTCTGTGTTTGTGTTTGGTTTTTTGGGGTTTGTTGTGTGTTTTTGTGTTGTGGTGTGTGATATATATATTTGTGAGATATATTTTGTTTGTTTGTTGTTTTTATGGTTGGTGGTGTGTTTGGGTTTTTGTTTGTGGTTGTGTGAGGTGTATATTTTTGTATAGTATTATTATATAATAAATATAAAAAATTATGAGAGTATAATTTTAATTAAGTATTAGTGTTATTAATATTTATATTTAATATTCTTTGTGTTGTATAAGTTTAATATTATAATGGTATAAAGTGGACTCTATACCACACAGCTCTCACGTCTCTTTACTTCTATCCTAATTAAAATAAGTTGTCTCTTCTCTCTCTCTCTCTTATTATAAAATAAACTCAGTCACTTTATATAAAGTACTCAATTCCTCTTTATAAAAATAAATACTCTATCTCTTTAGTCATACTCAGATCCTGTACTTTAGTAAAAGTAGAAGTACTCAGGTCTTGTACTTGAGTAAAAGTAGAAGTACTCCGATCTTGTACTTAAGTAAAAGTAGAAGTACTCGGATCTTGTACTTGAGTAAAAGTAGAAGTACTCAGATCTTGTACTTGAGTAAAAGTAGAAGTACTCTGATCTTGTACTTAAGTAAAAGTAGAAGTACTCGGATCTTGTACTTGAGTAAAAGTAGAAGTACTCGGATCTTGTACTTGAGTAAAAGTAGAAGTACTCGGATCTTGTACTTGAGTAAAAGTAGAAGTACTCGGATCTTGTACTTGAGTAAAAGTAGAAGTACTCGGATCTTGTACTTGAGTAAAAGTAGAAGTACTCGGATCTTGTACTTGAGTAAAAGTAGAAGTACTCGGATCTTGTACTTGAGTAAAAGTAGAAGTACTCGGATCTTGTTCTTGAGTAAAAGTAGAAGTACAAGAGTGTAGGAATATTCTGTTTCAGTAAAAGTCCTGCATTCAAAATGTTCCTCAAGAAAAAGAAGATATACAATCAAAACATGAACAAAAGTACTACGTTACAGTTGAAAGACCTGAATTCAAAATGTTACTTGAGTAAAAGTACACCAGTATTATTATTAAGTTAGTGTGTAAATTCAGAGCTCCCTCAAATGCACATGTAGTTTGGAAGTGAGGTCACTAGAGGGCGCTGGCGTCGTGTTTGTTAAAAATCATGGATGCAATGTTAAAGAATAATAATACCGATTAAATACATATGGAAATACAAAGGAATAAATACAAACAAATTGTAAAAATATCGAGGAGAATATGTTTGAAAAATAAAATAAAAATATATAAGTAACAAAATTCAACAAATGAAATGGAAGTTAAAACATTAAAATAATTCTTTATTGTGAGGTCGCACACGTGAACTTCAGAGTATGTACAATATGCAGAGTATTTCAGCAGACAAGTAGTTTCCTTGATGACATCTTTAGATTTTCTACAGGAATTCAAAATATAAATACAAATACAAACAGGTTTCTCACGTCACCTGAAGGTAGAAATAAATATCCATCGGCTGTTTATTCTGAAAGCTTCATACAATTATACTAATGTGCAGGTTTCTCCCGTCCAGCTGATGGAGGGAGTCCGTGTCGAGGCCGCAACCACATATGTTTTACTGATTAATCTGCCATATCATTTATCCTTTAATCAATTGGTCTGTAAACATATTTAAAATGAACTTGGTTCTTCTGACCAATCGGTGAAAACGTTATATTTTAAATTATGAAATGTCGCCGTAGGTGACAGCAAATTTGCTCGAAACTCAAACTAGATGATGCTTGACATTTCCGCTTTGAAATTATTTCAATAGAGCGGTGCAGCGGTTACTTATGTTCTCCATAGGATTTTGGAATATTGTATAAAATGAGGTCTGTGGAAAACAAACCTGTTTGATAAATGCACGTTCTGTTCAGCCGGATCATCTCCACACGTCTACTTTTCTAGTCATAAATCTAATGTCCAGAAGCTACATGCTAACGTGATGCTATACAGGAGCTACAGCGAGTCCAGCAGCACGACTTCAACGTCACGCCGACTTCAGATCCAGATTCAGACGTACCGATTCTAGATGGAACGAGTTGAAGCGTGTTTCATGTTCGGTGTAATGACGTACAACGGCCTCCACGACTTCTGTAGTCCTGTGGACGTGAGAAACCATCGTTTCTCACGTCCACTCTTCAGAAATCACCAGTGCGGTCGCTGCTGATGGATTTAATGTCGTAGAACAAAACGTGATCCGTCTCTTCAATGCGTCTCAACCTCAGACCTTAGTTCCAGATATGTTCCCAAACCCTACGGAGAGATCCCATTGGCTCTGAGACCAGGGAACAGGAAGTGGAGAAATGCTGACTCACTCCCTGGTTTTAGGACTCGATCCTGCACATCTCTATTGCATGGAGGCGAACGGGAACACTTCTCTGGTCAGTCGAGTCAGGAAGCACGGCATCTCCTTCTTCCCGGCCAGAGCGCCTCCTTTGGCCTGGAAGGTGAAGGCCACGCTGTGAGAGAGACGGGTCATCAGGCGGGTCAGCTCCAGCTCACGGTTCCCTTCCTCCTGCAGCAAGCGGCAGAAAGTCTGCAGGAAGACCGAGCCCAGAGGGTGCATGAAGGCTCCGTAACCTGAGGAGAGGAGGAGGGAGGACGTCAGACTAGGAAACACTATGAAGGAACTACAGCGCGGTCACATGACTTCACTTCACCACCGCTAAGCTAAAGGAGGCTAATGTTGGGCTATAAAGGAACTACAGCACGGTCACATGACTTCACGTCACCACCGCTAAGCTAAAGGAGGCTAATGTTGGGCTATAAAGGAACTACAGCACGGTCACATGACTTCACGTCACCACCGCTAAGCTAAAGGAGGCTAATGTTGGGCTATAAAGGAACTACAGCACGGTCACATGACTTCACGTCACCACCGCTAAGCTAAAGGAGGCTAATGTTGGGCTATAAAGGAACTACAGCACGGTCACATGACTTCACGTCACCACCGCTAAGCTAAAGGAGGCTAATGTTGGGCTATAAAGGAACTACAGCACGGTCACATGACTTCACGTCACCACCGCTAAGCTAAAGGAGGCTAATGTTGGGCTATAAAGGAACTACAGCACGGTCACATGACTTCACGTCACCACCGCTAAGCTAAAGGTGGCTAATGTTGGGCTATAAAGGAACTACAGCACGGTCACATGACTTCACGAGACCACCGCTAAGCTAAAGGAGGCTAATGTTGGGCTATAAAGGAACTACAGCACGGTCACATGACTTCACGTCACCACCGCTAAGCTAAAGGCGGCTAATGTCGGTACAGTACAGGTGCAGGTTACCTGGAGCCGTGGCGTACATCACAGCGGTGTCTATGGGAACAGAGAGATGTTGAGTGAAGCTGCACTCGCTGCCGTCGGTGACCGAGTCCACCTCCACGCCGTCATCCAGAGCGCCCCCCCCGACACGCCTGCAGGGAAACACTGTCGTTTGATTCCCTTTGAATGTGTAAAACAAAAATACAAAAAATAAATAATGAAATGAAACCGTACGAACTCAAGCAGTGTAAAATTGCTAAATAAAAATACGACTGACTTACAAAGTATATATAAACAAATTCTCTACTTAATTACACATTCGAGAAGCGTTGGGAAGAAGTTATTAAAAAAATTTGTTGTTGAAAAAAAAATCACAACAACAACAAATAAACAAATACATGAAAGAGGAAAATGGTAATCAAGAAAAGATAAAATAACAAACCAAAAACATAAATAAACCTTAAACACCCAACGATGACTGCACGATGTCTTGAGAACATCATGTCCTCAGAGTCAATGAAACCTAACCCTGTTGTCATGTCGCCCTGCTCTGGGTTAACCGCTCGTATAGAAACACAGAACCTTATTGTATATCATTTGTATCTGTGTATAAAACGGACAAGTCAAATCGAGCAATCTGATTGGTTCTTAGCCGTGAGCTATTGCTTAAGTATACAACTGGAATGTATTCACGATGACCCTTTTCCCGATGTGCGTGTCCTCTCTGATGGACGGGCATAATCTACGGTTCAACCATGAACACCATAATTCAATGAAAGGGGCGATCAGCCATTGAATATGTTTGAGTGCGTCCTGTGGAGTATATCTGAAGGCCTCGAAGCAATCAAATATAAAACACAATATTTATGATCGATGGGAGTGGTACTGTCCGTGTCTGTGTTTTCTCTTGCTCCGATTAGCCACGTCTTTGTTCTCGTCTTGTATCTATCTCTACGCCGGGACCCAGAGTCGAGGCTGATCGTCTTGCTGTGGTCCTGTGTCCTGGATCCTCTATCCTGTGTCCTGGATCCTCTATCCTGAGTCCTGGATCCTCTATCCTGTGTCCTGGATCCTCTATCCTGAGTCCTGGATCCTCTATCCTGAGTCCTGGATCCTCTATCCTGAGTCCTGGATCCTCTATCCTGAGTCCTGGACCCTCCATCCTGAGTTCTGGATTAAGTCGTGGACTTCGGGTCGTGGCTGAACCTGTCTCTGAGGTCCTGACCTGGGTCTCGTCATGCTGCTTCCCTGATGGCTTCCTCAGGATCGTAGCTGACCTCCTCGTGGATTCATCTTCTCATCACAGACACATGCATTTCCTAACATTCGGTCTCTATGCTGTAAAATGTATTATCTCTTGATTCACACACGGCATCTATTGCAGTCTGTCCGTCCTGGAGAGGATCCTCCTCTGCTGCTCTCCCTGAGGTTTCTCCATGGTCCCTTTAAACTGTGGGTTTCTCTGGAAGTGTTTCCTTGTACGATGTGAGGGTCTAAGGACAGAGGGTCTGAGGACAGAGGGTCTGAGGACAGAGGGTCTGAGGACAGAGGGTCTAAGGACAGAGGGTCTGAGGACAGAGGGTCTGAGGACAGAGGGTCTAAGGACAGAGGGTCTGAGGACAGAGGGTCTAAGGACAGAGGGTCTGAGGACAGAGGGTCTGAGGACAGAGGATCTGAGGACAGAGGGTCTGAGGACAGAGGGTCTGAGGACAGAGGGTCTGAGGACAGAGGGTCTGAGGACAGAGGGTCTGAGGACAGAGGGTCTGAGGACAGAGGATCTAAGGACAGAGGGTCTAAGGACAGAGGGTCTAAGGACAGAGGGTCTAAGGACAGAGGGTCTGAGGACAGAGGGTCTGAGGACAGAGGGTCTGAGGACAGAGGGTCTGAGGACAGAGGGTCTGAGGACAGAGGGTCTGAGGACAGAGGGTCTAAGGACAGAGGGTCTGAGGACAGAGGGTCTAAGGACAGAGGGTCTGAGGACAGAGGGTCTGAGGACAGAGGGTCTGAGGACAGAGGGTCTGAGGACAGAGGGTCTGAGGACAGAGGGTCTAAGGACAGAGGGTCTGAGGACAGAGGGTCTGAGTTGTTATGTTCAGCACTTTGGCTCCACCAAACATCGTTTATAAATGTGCTGTAAATAAAACTTGATTTGATTTGAAGACACGGGTTAAAGAACTGGATTTATCTCCAGACGCAGCGAGGTGTAGCTGCTGATCCGTGTGTGTGTGTGTGTGTGTGTGTGGTGTGTGTGTCCTGTAGAGACCTGTATCAGGAACACTTTGGCCTTGTCCTCAAAGCACTCGTTGTCGAAGTAATTGTAAATGCGTGACAGAAGGACAGGTTTCCCATCAGCCCCGAACACACAGCCCTCATCACCGTGAGACGACAAGACGGCGAGAAAACAATCCTGAACAGGGCGCCTGCTCTCTGCACGCCACCCACACACGCACACACACACACACACACACACACACGCACACACACGCACACACACCACACACACACGCACACACACACACACACACACACACCGGTTAAACAATGCAGAAAGTATGCAGTAATTACAGGACAGGATGTATGCGTGCTCTCTGTCAGTAAGGTGTGTTGTGTGTGTGTGTGTGTTGTGTGTGTGTGTGTGTGTGTGTGTGTGTGTGTGTGTGTTGCACAAGTATGTACATGCTGTATGATGCAACATATACATATCTTGCTGAGTACTTTTCCTCACGACAGAACATGCCATAATATAAAAAAATTAGAGTAAATTATAATAACATTTGAACAAATTAAAACCATAATATAAATTATTATAATTCTAATAAATAAAATAAAAAACGTGCCATTATGTTTTGCGAGGGAAAAAAACAACAACAAATAAATAATAATAATTAAAACAAATCACATTATTTACAGATGAAAAACAGTTATATAATATATATTTTATATCATAATAATCTACCACAGACACATCATTTAAATGTACACATATATTGCAGTTTACGGGGGGTACATTAGGCATACTAACATTACAGTGTACAGCTGAGAGCTACTTATACATTATACAGCTGGGAGACCAGGGGACACTAAAGAGTGACGCACACAGCTGGGAGACCAGGGGACACTAAAGAGTGACGCACACAGCTGGAGACCAGGGGACACTAAAGAGTGACGCACACAGCTGGGAGACCAGGGGACACTAAAGAGTGACGCACACAGCTGGGAGACCAGGGGACACTAAAGAGTGACGCACACAGCTGGAGACCAGGGGACACTAAAGAGTGACGCACACAGCTGGGAGACCAGGGGACACTAAAGAGTGACGCACACAGCTGGGAGACCAGGGGACACTAAAGAGTGACGCACACAGCTGGAGACCAGGGGACACTAAAGAGTGACGCACACAGCTGGGAGACCAGGGGACACTAAAGAGTGACGCACACAGCTGGAGACCAGGGGACACTAAAGAGTGACGCACACAGCTGGGAGACCAGGGGACACTAAAGAGTGACGCACACAGCTGGAGACCAGGGGACACTAAAGAGTGACGCACACAGCTGGAGACCAGGGGACACTAAAGAGTGACGCACACAGCTGGGAGACCAGGGGACACTAAAGAGTGACGCACACAGCTGGGAGACCAGGGGACACTAAAGAGTGACGCACACAGCTGGGAGACCAGGGGACACTAAAGAGTGACGCACACAGCTGGGAGACCGGGGGACACTAAAGAGTGACGCACACAGCTGGGAGACCAGGGGGACACTAAAGAGTGACGCACACAGCTGGGAGACCAGGGGACACTAAAGAGTGACGCACACAGCTCGGGAGACCAGGGGACACTAAAGAGTGACGCACACAGCTGGGAGACCAGGGGACACTAAAGAGTGACGCACACAGCTGGGAGACCAGGGGACACTAAAGAGTGACGCACACAGCTGGGAGACCAGGGGGACACTAAAGAGTGACGCACACAGCTGGGATACCAGGGGACACTAAAGAGTGACGCACACAGCTGGAGACCAGGGGACACTAAAGAGTGACGCACACAGCTGGAGACCAGGGGACACTAAAGAGTGACGCACACAGCTGGGAGACCAGGGGACACTAAAGAGTGAGGCACACAGCTGGGAGACCAGGGGACACTAAAGAGTGACGCACACAGCTGGAGACCAGGGGACACTAAAGAGTGACACACACAGCTGGGAGACCGGGGGACACTAAAGAGTGACGCACACAGCTGGGAGACCAGGGGACACTAAAGAGTGACGCACACAGCTGGGAGACCAGGGGACACTAAAGAGTGACGCACACAGCTGGAGACAGGGGACACTAAAGAGTGACGCACACAGCTGGAGACCAGGGGACACTAAAGAGTGACGCACACAGCTGGAGACCAGGGGACACTAAAGAGTGACGCACACAGCTGGGAGACCAGGGGACACTAAAGAGTGACGCACACAGCTGGGAAACCGGGGGACACTAAAGAGTGACGCACGCAGCTGGGAGACCAGGGGACACTAAAGAGTGACGCACACAGCTGGAGACCAGGGGACACTAAAGAGTGACGCACACAGCTGGGAGACCAGGGGACACTAAAGAGTGACGCACACAGCTGGGAGACCAGGGGACACTAAAGAGTGACGCACACAGCTGGGAGACCAGGGGGACACTAAAGAGTGACGCACACAGCTGGGAGACCAGGGGACACTAAAGAGTGACGCACACAGCTGGAGACCAGGGGACACTAAAGAGTGACGCACACAGCTGGGAGACCAGGGGACACTAAAGAGTGACGCACACAGCTGGGAGACCAGGGGACACTAAAGAGTGATGCACACAGCTGGGAGACCGGGGGACACTAAAGAGTGACGCACAGCAGCTGGGATACCAGGGGACACTAAAGAGTGACGCACACAGCTAGGGAGACCAGGGGACACTAAAGAGTGACGCACACAGCTGGGAGACCAGGGGACACTAAAGAGTGACGCACACAGCTGGGAGACCAGGGGACACTAAAGAGTGACGCACACAGCTGGGAGACCAGGGGACACTAAAGAGTGACGCACACAGCTGGAGACCAGGGGACACTAAAGAGTGAGGCACACAGCTGGAGACCAGGGGACACTAAAGAGTGACGCACACAGCTGGGAGACCAGGGGACACTAAAGAGTGACGCACACAGCTGGAGACCAGGGGACACTAAAGAGTGACGCACACAGCTGGGAGACCAGGGGACACTAAAGAGTGACGCACACAGCTGGGAGACCGGGGGACACTAAAGAGTGACGCACACAGCTGGGAGACCAGGGGACACTAAAGAGTGACGCACACAGCTGGGAGACCAGGGGACACTAAAGAGTGACGCACACAGCTGGGAGACCAGGGGACACTAAAGAGTGACGCACACAGCTGGGAGACCAGGGACACTAAAGAGTGACGCACACAGCTGGGGAGACCAGGGGACACTAAAGAGTGACGCACACAGCTGGGAGACCAGGGGACACTAAAGAGTGACGCACACAGCTGGGAGACCAGGGGACACTAAAGAGTGACGCACACAGCTGGAGACCAGGGGACACTAAAGAGTGACGCACGCAGCTGGGAGACCAGGGGACACTAAAGAGTGACGCACACAAAGGGACGGAGCGCTTGGTGACGTTCAGGATTATAAACTGATCAACTGTCTCTGTTGTTGGAA